>CM032229.1:170872500-170997500 GCA_019009955.1 Riptortus pedestris | reverse complement strand
ATGCGAGTTAAAGCGTTGAGCTTTATCTCATATGGTAAACCTAGAGGGGCGAGTTCGATTCCCGCCTGGGCAAAGGAAATTATTTAGAGACGAAATTCATTAAATAACGTCCTAAAATCCCACCCTGGCTTGAAAAGGGTGGTAACCTGTAGATAACCCGTCCCGATTAGCATAAGTTGAAAAAAGTGGACGTTAATAAATAATAATAATAAAAAAAGTTGAAAATAAAATGAGTAACAATTTTCTTTAGGTTATACTGTTTTATTGCAAAAAAAATCAGATAAAAACTATGTAGAAAATAAACTAAAAGCTAAGAGGTTCCAATCATGACACCACTCTCCCCATCAATCTAGGACATTGATCAGGCAAATAAATAAAATTGTGGGGCGTGGATTTACCTGAATAAATACGTAAATAGCATTTATAATCATACAAATTGAATGTTGATAGAAATTTCACAAGCCCCACGATTTTATTTATTTGTCTGATCAATGTCCTATATTGATGAGGAGAATGCTGTTATGACTGGTATCTAGGACCTAGGATTATTTTTTATTCCACCGTTTAACTTATTTTTTTTTATTTTTTTTAATTTTTCATCATTCATAAAATCTATATTTCTGAATGTACATTTTCTCTTAGAGCTTCTGTACCACTAAATATTACATGCTCAGCTAGAATAATAATCTATACAAAGATATCCCGGAATCACCATGGATCTTGGACGTCAGTTTAAGAACTATGACTTGGAAATTAAATACGTTTCTTAAATTTTAGGAAAATACTCTAAATAATATACGTACTTTTTAAAGCAATTTTTTCAGACGTACCTTGTAAGGCATAATATTTAATTTCGCATAAGTGGGCTGATATAAAGATTTGATATCAAGAAGGAGCCGTACAAGGCTAATCGCCCAGCATACGTAATGTGATATTGTAGATTCTAATGTTTCCTCAGATAATAGAGCTACTGAAAGGTATAGCTCGGGGGAAGGTCAAATAGATATTGCTCTTGACCTGAATCGCAGCAAAGTGATGACCTCAAAGGAACATATTGAGCGTTTTCCCAATGCACAAGCACCTTTTCAATAAGCCCTCGAGTCAATTCAGTACTTTCTATATGAAAGCAACAAATGGTCCCAATAGAGCTCTTCATTTTCTATTTTTTTTTATTTATATATAAATTCATTATCCTAATATATGAATTCGTATTTTTTGGCGTATATACCATAACTCCTAGGAATGTCCTAAAAATGGAACAATATTACGAATTAAAGTAATATTTAAATGAAAAAATTCTGAATATTTTTCATCATTAATCTTATATCTACGTACAAAATTAGACGAAATGTTGCAAAAGTATAATCATTGTTCTCAGCATGAATTAGTTCTATTTAAAATAATTTATATAATGAATTAAATGCTGATTTCATTTTTTAATATTTAAAAAGCATTGAAGGGATAAGGGAGGTTTGGGGTAAAAGAGATAGTACAAATTAATTATACTACCACTTTTTAGCAAAGATCCCTTATGGGAAATCAGCTATTGAGTTTTTATTTATTGATGGGCGATTTTCATAAATTTTTCTCAAATTTCTGTTTTGAAAATCCAAACCCCCCTCCCACTGGATTTCAGCCGTTAACGAACTTGATCTTCCTTTTTACATGAAAACGATTAAAATACCGAGTTTGGTGACGATTAAACAAAAATTGCGACCGCTAGAGTGGTTAACAGACAAATATATATATATATATATATATATATATATATATATATATATATAATATTATATATATATATATACTTTTGAACGGACCTCATGTTCGTCATCTCCTGGGTAGGATCGATGGACATTTGAAGAAAATTTTTCGAAAATCGCGTCATGAGTACGACCTCAATATTTTATCCTTTTATGTAAGAAATGGGACCAGTGGGAGCTGGGGGAGTGTATAGATATAGGAATTCTGAAAATTTGAAATAAGTCCGTATCTGTAAGTTGGGTAGAAAAATTGTTCATAAACCAATGTTATTGCAAATAAAAATATTTATAAATCTTGTTATATTTTCTATGTCAGGAATATTAACAGAGGTATTTGGATTTTTTTAGTTGTCATCCGTAAGTAAACCTCTTCCCTACTCATGTCATATTACCAATAAGCTGTTAAATCATAAAACTCTTTGTTCGAAGCTTAAATATCGAATATTCTTTTCAGGAGACTTTTATTATGTGAGATACAAACAAATTCGTTGTGTGATCCCAAAATCAATTAAATAAAATGTAAAGCAGCAAAAATTATTCCATATTTTATTTAATACTATTAGATGAACCCTTTTTTCCTGTTTTCCACGCAGAGTATCCCTCTAACGTGGGAATTTATTTACATGTTGTGTGCTCCATCCATTGGATACTACACACATTTCAGCATTACATTATAATATTTCTTATATAATAATTGTAAACATTATAGAACAATAAATTAATTAAATAAAAACATAAATAAAGTAAAAAAAAGAAATAAAATAAAACATATGTAACATTACATTACATAACATTAAATATGTGTACAACAGTAGGTGTATATCTACAAAATCGTGTCCAAATATTGAATAAATGCATTAAATCCCTTATTGAACTTGAGTAGAAGTTTCGGTTTGTCCGTTGGCCAAGTTCCGTTTTGTAAGGTAATGTACTTGATGAGTTTTGTTCTTGGTCCGTCAAGTAATGTACAGTCATATAAGAGGTGGTCACATGTCTGTTCAGTCTCATCGTCACATTTACATGTGTTTGTGTTTGTTAGTTTAAATTTGTAACCCTGTGTATTCTCCAAATCAGATTTTTTTTAAAGGGCAAATAACCAAGTGCACTTATTTAAAAATTGTAAACAAAAAACTTTTTTTTTCTTTTTTTTTTTTTATAGTAAACGAACTCGGGAGAGTTATTTGTGCCTAGGTGGTCGAGATTCCATTTTCATTTTCCTTCTTGTTGTCCAATAGTCCCTTTATTCAGATAAACCATCCACTTCTCAGCCCTCCGCCATCCTCGCTTGTGTTGGATCTCTCCTAGTTTTCTTTATCCCCAATTCTGTGACAAATAAAAAAAACACAGCAGTATTCGGTTATAATCAATTTGATATATAAATACTTAACTCACTGCCTTGTATGCCCATATGTTGAAGTCCTATATTATAATATTTCTTCATTTAAACCAGCAATTACTAAAAATTTTAAGTTTTTTTATAGAGTTGCTATCATCCCCTAGTATTTCGGATAGTACTTCTGGTATACCAAGGGACTTTATGGTGTCCTCATACCTTCTACACTCTCTAAGTATGTGTGGAACTGTCAGTTCTACTCCACAAGCAGTGCAGGTTGGAGGTTCTTCTCTTTTCATTAGGTGCTGGTGAAAAGAGAAAACACTATTAGCTATATTTGTAATTGATAACTGATTTTGTATAGACATTCGGTTAATATGTCGGTCGGTTATGTTTGCAAGGGGACTTATATTCTAGAACCATTGTTAGAATCAAGCAAACAAGGTAAAATCTTGCTAAATAAAAATGTTCCACATTATAGAAGGCTAGCGGAGAAAAATCTACAGCCACATTGACCCACATCCTTCTATATGCACCGACTCTAATAATAAAATAGACAACATGTTGTTTAGAGGAATGCAGTATTGTCAGTGTTGTATTTGTAGCTGTCCCCTTGAACCCAGAGCTGCCTGCAATGAACCATGAAAACTTGAGCGCTGAGCTGTGTTCTTGAATAATGAGCTAAGACATTGCTCAGGAGATCTTTGCTAAAGATAAGGAATTTACATTGAGTAATATTGTTTGTCCCATTTGTAAATACCTGCTAGACATTTTTTTCCATAAATAACCCGTAATATAATGTGGTTACCTCTTTGCAACAAGTGCTGTTTTATCAGTGAAACCATAAAGAATATTTTTTTCCCATTTTCTTATCCACTCAGTTGACATCATTTAATTTCGTTACAACTGCATATTCAAGAAGAATGGATAGCCGTTTGCTTTATAAAACTGACAGACATTTTTTGTACATCGGCCAATCCGATATAGCCACGATCCAATTAGTAAACATTTTATTTTCACCGGATAGTATTGATAAGCAAGGATCGCTACCATACAGGAGTAACCTCTGGTACTCACTTAATGAAAATTAACCAAACATATTTCCAAATGCCCAAATGAAAGTTTTTAATATGTGTGGTTTTTTTGTATAAGTTTTTAATTGCCTCACAGCAGAACTCTCTGTGAAAAGACTACTTGATGAAAAAATTCCAAAAGTGTTCTGAGACTAAATAAAACGAAACGTATAATACTATGAACCATAGTCCAAAGTCATATTTGAATCATCACTGACATGGGTGTCTTGATAATACTCAAACCTTTGACTGCAAATATTACAATCACGCAAATAGCTGAAGTTCACATAACGTGGCACAGTACTGATCTTCAAAAGAACATGGCACAGCACTGATCTTCACAAGAACATGGCACTGCACTGAAACTAAAAATCACTGTTCACTAGATTTTTTCTGAACTCACTGTCACTCTCTGGTAAGAAAACAGAGAACTAACTGACAATTGGGCAAGCTGACCGACATTTATACAACCCGGCGCCAATATCGAAAACGGTAAAGACTTTAGGGGACGTCACCTAGAAAATTCTAGACGACCGTAGCGCTGACGCTCTCGAAAAGGGACGTCTTCATTTTCTTCGTACTTAACCAAAATATGTGATTAACTATGAGTAATTTTCAAATTCATAATTTTCACAAGAATGTGAAAATAGTGGCTAACTATTAACTCTAAAAAATGAAGATTGACAGCAATAATACTAAACTTTTTTTTGCTTATAATTTATTAATTTTATTAGTCAGGGCTTTACGTTGCCAAGCCTACAAATAATCTAGCCCAATTCTTAATAACATTTTTAAACAAAACTTGAATTCAAATTTCAATTATTTAGATGTAGAGAATTTGACTTATCAAATTCAAATATAATTTTATATTTTTGTTTATCAAAATATGTAATGGTACGATAAAAACGAGTGACGGTGGTGGGTGAGTAAAACCACTATGCCTCGTAATAGAAGTACCTTGTTTTGTGGTGTAAAGGGGACAGGAAGGGAAATTTTATTTAGTGGGGCTTTGATATTGAACTTTTACCTCTTTCTCCCGCGTATGCTCAGCATTACGATTGAGTAGCTACTTAAGTACAGAAGTAACGGTATTTTGTGTTTAATACACTACCACAATTCGTCATGGATTTCGTCAAGTCGATTACTTTAACCTCCCACTTAGGTATTGTACGTTCAGGGCAGTTGTGCCAAAGAGGTTTCACAATAATGGTTTCAAAATGACGTATTGAACAATTTTGAGAACATAATCAAATTCAAGCAATGTCAAAACAGACGTAACATTTCTCCTGTTACTCTTAGCTCCTTCCATCTTATCAGACGCAGAAAAATATCCATTCATTAAGTATTCCCACATAGAACCCATCTAAAGTGAGCTCTCAAATTTTTGGAAACACATAAAATATACATTTTAGCTCATTATGTTCTTAGTTCACTATAAGTAAGACCTTAGTTATCTGATGAGTAACATTAAGATGATGAGCCAAAAATGTATAAGATACCAAAAAAAAACATGGCGATCCCATTGAACCAAAAATACGTCTGAACAATATTCAAGGAGGGTCCATAATAGGATGATTGGCAGATAATATGTATGATTTAGTATTCATATATTCGTCTCAGCCACGGGGACATCTCTAATGGTGGTTGGCCTAGGCCTCATGACCTCCAAACCATTCACCTCTTCACCACCGTTAAAGTCACCGTGCCGCGTTGTCACAATCCGTGTTCATACTTCAGAATTCAATGGCTGACGAGATTCGAGCTCAGCCGCATGCCATAAATATCGGTTATTAAATTTTAAATGTATGAATATGAGTTTATATTAAATCGCAAGTTTCAAGAAATATGGAAAAATAGACTGGAGGGGGATTACAGAAACGGAACCAACTGAAAGTTCAGAAGCGACTAAGGCTTTCAACAATAAGCAACGCTAGTGATATACTGAAATTTTAATTGTCTCTCTCAATTTCCTTTTTTTCTTAAATATTTTCCTTTCTTTTAGCAGATTTTCCATAAGAAACATCAGCTATTGAGGTTGTAGTCATGACCTGATTTTCAACATTTCCTTCAAATTTCCAACGATTCAATCCAATACTCGATATTTCACAGTTTCAGTCCATCACTAACTGTCATATGTAACATAGGCTGATATAGGACGAGAAATCAGGGAAGTTTAGAGAGGGGTGGGATTCGAAAATTCAAAATACCTTCGTAATTATGAGTCGGATCATAAAAGTATATATAACCAATGTTGTTAAACTATTCATTCTCTACAATTGTTTTTTTTTCTGTAATCTTTGAATAATGGTAACATTACTAAACTGAAATGAGTGAAGAAAATGAAACAGTTTGCAATAGAGTGAAGAAAGTGAATTGACTTCTTAATTGGTAATAAGTATAAATTAAAAAATAATTTGAAGTTGGAAATTAAACGCTTTTAAATGTTTCTTAACATTGTAAGAATTTATTTTAACAAAACAAATTGAAATGTGAATGAATTATTGGTGGAAATAATCAATATATTTTAAAATTTAAATATAATAATAATTACCTTCCTTGTTTATAACCTGCACTTGTTTATAACTGCACTACTTCACAATCATCACTAGTTGTTTTATAATTATGCTTACAACCTACCAACAACATACCATAATCTTCACAACATCCTAATTTTGTTCATATTCTGGTTAGATCTGATCATGTATTACACGATTACAGAAAAAAATTAATATTACACTCGTGACGAAAGTAGAATTTACAACTCTCGCTTCGCTCGTGTGGGTAAACGTTTCACTCGAGTTGTAAAATGATCTACTTTCGTCACATGTATAATAAATAACTATTCTATTGATTGTTCATAGCTCAAAATAAGGGAATATTGTTCTTGTTTTCAATCAGAATATACAGTGATATTCGAGATGATTGGTGTCTTACCAGCACGTGGGAAATCTGCTTAATTTACGGCGTGACGGACTTTTTTAATTTTTCCTTTGCTACAGTTTTTATTACATGCTGCTGTATTAAATTGTCAATTTATTGCGTTTATTTGGGCAATTTAGCATATTTTCTTATTTTTATTTCGGTGTTGAGTGAGAAAAATAGGTTTTTTTTTGTTTTTTTTTTTTGGGATGCTCTTAAAGAGTTAAATAATTTTGAAATGTCTCCATTATACGTTTGATCAAGAAAGTCTGTAGAAGTAATCTTTTTGTAAATCCAATTGTCTATAAATGTTGTTATGTATTTTTTTTTCTCTAAGACTAACATTAACGAGATATTTGGAATTTTTAGTTTTCAGCCCCCCCCCCCCAATGGGCACAGGTTAGCCATGCGAGTTAAAGCGTTGACCTTTATCTCACATGGTAAACCTAGAGTGGCGAGTTCGATTCTTGCCTGGGCAAAGGAAATTATTTAGTGACGAAATTCATTAAATAACGTCCTAAAATCCCACCCTGGCTTGAAAAGAGTGGTAACCCTTAGATAACCCGTCCCGATTAGCCTAAGTTGCAAAAAGTGGACGTCAATAAATAATAATAATAATAATTAGTTTTCAGCCTTCACTAAACCCCGACTCCTACTCATGCCCTAATAACAATAAACTGTTATGACATGAAACGCTTTTACGCTTTAAATTCCAAATATTGTTTCCATGTGATTTGACTGTTATATGATTGATGATCTATATCATACTGGATATATTACCTGTTTGATGCAACGCTAAAAATCATATTTTTTATTGACAGAAATTGGGCCAGAGATAGCGGGGGTTTAGAGAGGGAGAGGACGTTAAAAATTCATAATGTTTCAGTTATTATGAGTAGGGTAGTAAAATGTTACAAAATCAATCTTGTTAAACTATTGAATCTCTACAATTATTGTTCTATGCATTTTCGTCCAATTTCAAGTGACAATTCTGTTTATTTTATGTGGGTACAAAATCCCACACTTTTCTTCGAGATGGAAAAATGTATGATTCACAGATCTGAGGCATTTACGTAAGGACTAACCCACATACAGAATATTTATAGACTCCTCGCCTCAATCTCTCTTGGCAGATATTGCGGTAAAAATGGCTCATACTTGGATGTCTATATTTGATTAGGTAACTCTACTCCAGAAACAAATAGGAAGGCAATGGAAGAGAGCAATGTTATTCAAATACTTGCAAATATTCCCTCTGTAGAATGTATCTGTTATATCCGTAGTCAACACTTGGAGGTTGTTCCAAGGGAAAGTTATTATACGTGATTTATTTTTATGGGGGCAAGAACAAATTCGATCTGTATTTTATTCATTTCCAGAACGAAATGTTCCATCACTAAATAAAAAGTCATATAATTCAGCAATTAATAAAAGTTAACTTTATGGAATAAACGTTAAGTTGATTGAATACCTTCCATTCACGTCGTGGTCTGCGAACAAAGCAGATTTTATTAGTTTGTTACCAAACACGATATTTAAATGTCCTGTCAAGTTTATTCATGGCTGAAATCACTCAGGAGAGGTTTATGGGAATGTGTAAATCAAATGTGAAAATGGCTTTTGAGTTGAAAAGTTTTATAAGACTAGCCTTGTTACTAATATAATAGTCTTTTCTAATACACATATAGAAGGACTCATTTCTTTCTTTACATTTCCACACAATTCCCTCACTCCATATGTTATATAACAAACAAACAAAATAAGCTGCCCTGCCCTCTTCCAGAGGGGAACTGTATGGTCAGCGTACGTTTCTGATATTTTATTGGTAATAATTATTCAAACAAATTTATTTATATGTGATATTAAAATTTGGAATATTCAAAGGCGTAAATTTGGGAGGTATCTCTGATAAGAGCGTAGCTTGTATTTTATCTTTATTTTTTATATATGTGATAATTGACAATTCTTATAGATGACTTCAAGATTTGTGTTGAGATCCCATATTCTATTAAGGACTTCCGTTTTGTTTTTTTAATGGAGTACTTCTCTTGATCAGAACAATAGCCCCTAAACCGTCCAGTCTTGAATTTTGTAATTTTCTGAAAAATAGAGGCAGTATGGTTCGTAAGTTCTTTTTTTCTCTTGGCCCACCTCTCCTGGTTGATTTTTAGCAGATTTCCCTTATGGGAAATCAGCTATCAAGGTCTTACTCATGACGCGCTTTTCGAAATTTGTGGGTTTAGTGGGGGAGAATTTCGAAATTTCTAAATATCTCCGTTATTATGCGTCGGATCGAAAAATTAAATAGAACCATTCCTATTGTTAATTTAATATTCTATAAATGAATCACTATCTTGATTATTAACTGAGATATTTGTATTTTTCAGTTTTCGGGATTCAGTAAACCCCCACTCCTACTTATCTGATATTAACAATATTCTATTATGTTATGAAGCACTTTATTTGAAGCTTAACAATTATTGTTCTCATGGAACTTTTAATTTTTGAGTTAGTTGCAAAAACGTGACGCACTTGGGAAATCTGCTTAGTTAACGCAGCCTCTGCGTGACGGACTTTTTTCTCTTGGTCCACCTCTTCTGGTTGATTTTTGCTGTTTGAAAACGGAGGATCCAGATTTATATATTATTTATCTTTTATTTATTTATACAGGAGCACCCGCAACTAGGCGATTTGGCTCAAAATTTAACAATAATAAAAACAAAATTATAGGAAAAAAACTGAGGCAACAAAAAAAATTAATCACGATAAATAAACATTAAATACAAGTACTAAAAACTACAAATAAACATTAGACTAGTATTAAAGACTGCAATTTAAAATGTTTTTAATAAAAATGTTTATGTTATTTCTATATACTAGAACATTTACATTATTTAAAATTGTTAAAAATAATATTAAGTTTCTTACTAAGCCAAAATAAAAAAGGAGAGAAGTTAAATTTTGTAAAACAAATTAAATTTTTTAAGGGGATTTAGTATTTTGTCCATATGTGGGCTCCTGTATGTTGGAAGTTCGTACATGTTATTTGGGGTCTCTAAGTATTCAATGTTCCTGCAGTTAGTCAATATGTGTTTAATGGTTAATGGTAAGTTCTTCAGAGAGGTATTTCTGTTCTTGTCATGAGGTATGAGTGAATTAAATGTGACTGTACTAAGTCTAGTTATTACAAGTTCGTCTCGCCTATTGTCACGTCTGCTGGTTGGCCACTCTCTTATACAAGGCATTATTTCTCGCAGATGATTTTTTAATGTTCTATATATATTATATAAAAAGTCCGTCACGCTGGGGCTGCGTAAACGTAGCTGATTTCCCACGTGAAGTTTAGCAATAGAGAAATCTGCCTAATAACAACTGTAGTAGTAAGAAACCTCTAAACCTAAAACATTATTTAGGGCGTAATAACCCAGTAGTTTCTAGCCCCAAAAAACAGTTAACCTAACCTCTAAACCTATTCAATAGTTATAGAAACGGCCGCCAGAGCTCTCGGCGGAAAGTCCGAACATAGCCTACTGGTGACCACACGCAGAATACAAATGCAAATATCTCGGTTAATATTCAAGATACAGAATAAATGTATATAACAATATTTATAGTAAATTTTAGTTAATTTGCAATAACATTGGTTCTATATAATTTTTCGATTCGATGCATAATAACGGAGACATTTCGAATTGTTGAAAATCCCCCTCTAACCCCCCCCCCCTCCCACTGGCCCGATTTCAGTCGTTAACGAACATGATGTTTCTTTTTACATAAAACGATTAAATACCAAGTTCGGTGGCGATTAAACAAAAATTGCGACCGCTAGAGTTTTAACAGACAAATATATATATATAGTGTTTTGAACGGACCTCATTTTCGTCATCTACTGCGTGGGATCGCAGCACATTTGAGGAAATGTTTCGAAAATAGCGTCGTGAGTACTACCTCAATAGCTGATTTCCCTTAAGGGAAATCTGCTAAAATATACCTTTAAATTCATTTGCATCGTAGGGTTGGTTGGTAAATTAAAGTTCCTCTAAATAGAGTACAGTTCATATTCATTGTAAGCTGCTCTGTCTGTGTGTTTGTGTGTGTGTGTGTGTGTGTGTGTGTGTGTGTGTGTGTGTGTGTGTGTCTATATATATATATATATATATATATATATATATATATATATATATATATATATACAAACTGCTCAAAAATGAATCGTGATATTGTCTGTTTTGTGGTAAGTATGGGCCCTAGAATATATTTTTTTATTATAAATATCATTAATATTTATTAGAAATTATTGTCTTTTTCCCCCATAAAAAAGAAATTTAATTAAGATTAATAGGATAAGAAAAAATAACCAATATCCCTATTCCTTTTTGAGCAGTATATATATATATATTAATTTTGATAAATATATTGGTCCAATTGGCATTGATTGCATTGCTGGCGAACGCGATAGTACAACATACAATATATCGTAAATACCCATTATTCCCGCTTATTTCAAGGAAACATTGATTCTCCATTAGGATCAGTTGATCGTGAGTTCTTACCGCAGTGGAGGGGCACAGGTTAGTGACGTGTGTTAAGGCGTTGGCCTTAGTCTCACTTGGTATATACCCAGAGACGCAAATTCGATTCTCACTTGGCCAATAGGCGATTATTTGGCGACGAACTCAATATAAAAGTGTGCAAGCCTGTAGATCACTCTACACAATTAGCCTTAGTAACAAAAAGTAGACGTTAATAAATGATAAGGCGTTACCTCGCGGAAAGCTTATGGTCTAAATCGATTTGAAGGAATGTTTCCTTGACTATATTGGAAAATTTGTGTATGTGTCTGGGGAATTTTGTGTCAATAATATACATAACTTTCCTGGAAGACTCCAGTAAAAAAAATGTTGTCTGAACGACTTTTATTTGTTGAGTTATTTCAGTTTACTTCCGTCAACAACTATTTCTGATGAGATGCTTATATATATATATATATATATATATATATATATATATATATATGCATATTATTATTATTATTATGGGGGAGGTTTATTCTCAGTAAGAACTAGAATAAAATCTATATGGAGGGAAAATCCATCCGATATGGAGTTTGTGATTGTGACATGTTAAGGAGAATTTAAAAATTTACGCAAGATTCTGGCAGCATAAAGATGTACCCCTTGCTGAGCTTCTTTTATAATTGTTGTTGTCGTTTTGGCACGAGTCCATTTGAACTTACCTTATTATTATTTATTTAGAAGAATCGATGGGATCCAGATTTTTTTGTACTTGGCACCTATGATGTGGGGGAGATACTTTCAAATCTATTGACCTTGTAAAATATTACGAAGGACATCCAAATGACCTTCAACTGGAGAGGGTAAAAGTTTGGTTTATAACTTGTGATAATCTTCCGTCAATATTATTAACCTTGAGTAAGGTTAATCAACGTTGTTGTAAATTACTCAAACTGTGTAGTTAATATGGTTTTCCTTTATTAGCTGCCCTGTTACTAAATTAAACATTCAAGCAGGGAGTGGTCATGTTTCAGAAGGGTAGCAAGATGGCCATTACATGTCTTACCATAAATAAAAAAATGCGTCACTCAAGAGCTACTTAAAGAAAGCAGGTTTCCCAAATGCTGGTACGACACAGTACTAACCTTTTGAAGACCGAAAATAAGAAAATAACTACAACTATATATTGTGATTACATGCATAAATGAACAATTGTAGAACATGAATATTTTAACAAGAGTAGTTCTACGAACTTTTTCTATCCAAATCATGATAAAGGAGAAATTAGACTTTGGATCCCCCCTTCCAACACCTCCCCTATTCCTAGTCCAATTTCATCCATTAACAAACGTGAACATTTAATGGGAACATTATACAACATTATACGTGAACATTATATGTTTTAGTATTAAATGGTTAAATATTTTTTATAATAACATTTTGGTGTAAAAACCGGAAATTCTTAATAGACGTAATAAGTTTTACTAATTAATTCTTCATCCACCCCTCTTCACTGGTGCGATTTCTGCCGTTAACGAACTTGATCTTTATTTTTACATAAAACGTTTATATATCCCGTTGGGTAACGATCAAACAAAACTTGTGACCACTAGGGCAATAACAGACAAATATGGATCCATGGGCATTTGAAGAATGTTTTTCAAAAATCGCGCCAAGTGTAGAAATGCTTATAATGAAAGATGAGGTAAGAAAATTTTATCTATCCACTCCAAATGAAACTTATGGCGACATTTTGCTAAGTACTATTTAGTGTAGAGAACAGTCCTGATTTCTTGTGTCGGGAATACGGTAGGTGTTACCAGCAACTTTCACTTTCAAAAAAATATCCTAAAGGAAGGTGTAATTTATTGTTAACATTTTTTTTTCGACCTTTTTCTTCCCAAACTCAATTTGTCTTATCAAAATCAATTATCTGCAAATAACATAAATCTGAAGGGTAGTAAGTCAAATGAGCGTGGATAACTCGTTCTACTGAAGATATTTATCACATTCGGTGGTCGGTGATTCAACGCACAATTCCCGAAGGACATTACAGGAGTTATTGCGTCATTTTCTGCGGATTGTACGCCCCAACCCTTGTGAATCCAGGATCTTCTTCGAGGTTACCGCTTCCTTTTGTTCATGCCATCTTCCCCAAACTCCAAGGACATTGTTTCGTTTCCAAACAGTATGCAATATTATATGTATTTCAGATCGATACATTGACGATATTACAAAGAATTATATTATTCATTGATTCCTGTTTATACCGATGGTCATGTAGGTTTTCAGAAGTGATTGCACCAGCCACTACTATTGGTGATCTTAAAAGGCAGATACTAGCCAATTTTGTGAGACCAATTTTCCAGAACCGTCTCAGTTAACAGGTGTTGTACGACAGATCCAGAGAGGTCGAACCAGACATTAAAAACTCCAATACTTCAGGGAGATCAGCTGAAAGTTTTCCGTTGAAAACACTGAGCCTTTTTCGGAAAACGCCTCCAGATTACTTTTTAGGTATTAGCTGACTTCCCAAATGCGCCATGTATTTGCATTTATCTCAAGGAGAACAATATGCGTCATGTAAAACTTCAATGAGAATAATATTTGGTATTTAAGCTTCAAATAATGTGCTTCATAATATAATATTATTATTTTTAATATGACATGACTAGGAGTGAGGGTTTACGAAAGGCCGGTAACTAAATAATACAGATATCTCGGTTAATCAAACATAATGAAAAAACGAACATAAAAAAATTAACAGAACATTACATTTGTAATAACATTGATTCTATACAAATTTTCGATCTGACTCATAAGAAAGGAGACATTTGGAATTTTCGAAATTCCCGCATCTTTACCCCCCTCCCACTTGTCCGACTTTAGCCTTAGCGAACTTGATCTTCACTTTTACATGAAAACACACACACACACACACACACACACACACATATATATATATATATATATATATATATATATATATATATATATATATAAAATTGTAACCTCTGTCTGTACATTGATTTTTTTCGCGAAATTTCACGATAACTTTTCGTTTCACATGTCATAGACACCATAACTGCATTTTGTTTCTTTCATGTATGTTTGTTTGTTTGTTTGTTACCTTTTCACGCATAAACGGCTGAACCGAATTTTATGAAACTTGGTATGTATATTACTACTAATCCAACTTAGACTTTAGGCTATATTAAAATTCTCTGAGATGAACAGGAGTGGGGGTTATAAGGGAGGCCTGAAATTAAAAATAGCGATATTTCGTTTCCTATTGGTTTTTCGGCAAATATGAATATAACAAACGTTGTTTATTTTGTTATTTAGAGTAACTTTTGTTATATACATTTTTTTCATATACCGATTTATAAACGAGATATAAGCTAAAACCAATAGCGGAAGTGAACAATTTAATTTTACACAAAAGTCTCAACCAAACTAAATAAAACTGGGTATGTGTATTAGCACTAATGCCTTCATTATATTAAGGCGTAACAACATTTCTAGGGACGGGCAGGAGTGGGGGTTATAATAGAGACCAGAAATTAAAAATAGCGATATTTCGTTTCCTATTGGATTTTCGGCAAATATGAACATAACAAAAGTTGTTTATTTTGTTATTTAGAGTAACTTTTGTAATACACACCTTTTTCGTATACCGAATTATAAACGAGATATAAGCTAAAACCAATAGCGGAAGTGAACAATTTTATTTGGGACAAAAGACCCAACCGAACTAAACCAAACTCGGTATGTGAATTACCACTAACGTTTTCCTTATAATAAGCCATACTAACATTTCTAGGAACGGGCAGGAGTGGGGGTTATAAGGGAGGCCTAAAATTAAAAATAGTGATATTTCGTTTCCTATTGGGGTTTTGGCAAATACGCACATATGAAAGTTGTTTATTTTATTATTTAGAGAAATTTGCTCAACAATTCTTTGGAACTACCAGGTAACTCACCGGGAAAAATTAATTCAAATGTATGTTAATATTCTGTGCTTAATAATTCAAATCTATGCATAATGCACAGGAAACATAAAAAAATAATTTTATTATTAAAAAATCCACATTAAAGTCTTACATAAAAAAATAATTTTATTATTAACAAATCCACAGAAACGACGGGTATTTAAACTAAACACTGGGTCGGGTAAATGTCAAAATATTGTGCAAACTAAATAAAAAAAAATACCATCACCATTCTGCCTCAAATGAATTCCCGAGCGAAGCCGGGTATCTGAGCTAGTACATATATATATATATATATATATATATATATATATATATATATTTATATGTACGGAACTCATTTTCGTCATCTCCTAGGAAAAATCGATGGACATTTGAATTACCACATTATATTTCCTTTTGGAGAAGCAGTACTCGTCCATATTCACACAAAGACATTCTCTCCCCCCCCCCAACATTATGCATCATTTGCACATATTTCTGTCCGTTTGTGCTTCCATTGAAAATTAGTTGGGTTAAATTAGGAGTTATTTCATAAAATTAGTCGTAGTTATCTGCATTAGTTTTCCGGAAAAAGACCCAAAAACTAGAAATACGAATTAACAAAATCCAAGTAAAATTCCTTTTAAAAGAGAGATTATTAAAGAGAGAAATTCCCCTAGAAAATATTATTTCTGAAGGATTTTTCAAATATTAAGCCCAATTATCATCATGATTAATGGCTCGTCATTAAGATTTAAAATGAAATACACTACCATCAGAAATAATCAATCAACCACACAATCATTCAGGCAACCATTAACAGTGACGTTAGTATGATGTCTTTGTCAATATGGATTTGTCCATTAATAATGATGAAGTCAATCTGACCGTTTAATGTTCACTTCAACTCATATGAAATATTTTCTCAATTAATTTTCACAAGTACAGAGTTTTCCCAGAATTTCTCACAAAATGTGGGACAAGTAAAGCATTATTTATTAATATAGATTATTCAGGATTATCGTCTCAAAGCAAGTCTTTTATTAAATTTTCGCTGCACGTATTATTTGAATTTCTAGAGCAAACATCTAAAGAGCAAAACCGTGTAACGGTGGTGAAAGAGTGACTTGAATAAACAATAACTATTGGAATATTATCAGCATCGTGAGATGATTGAGTAGCAACTAAAATAAAGATGTACTAGTCTCAGTTATGAAATGCCACCACAATACGGCATGGAATGGGTTAAACTTCTGGGCTTCCTCCCAAAATCGTCTCACAGGCCTATTCTCTTCATGGGTTGTTTAGACAAAGATTTTTATTTTTGTGTTTAATGTTGTTCATAAAAAAAGGGAACAACTGGCACTTAACTAAAATGCTTTTAATAATCAGTAATTTTATATCGATTCCCTCTGACAGGTTACGTTACAAGATGGAAATGGAGTCAAATAAGATTAAAAAATACACTGTAAAATTGCTTAATATAATTTACTATATCGACAACATTATTTATAAGTACTTATATCAGTTAACTATGTTCTTTAACTTAGCACTTTGCTTTTCTATTTCCCTCACTTCCTATTTTGTTTTTAAAATGAAATTTGTACCTGCTAAAATGTATTGTCCGACAGGGAGATTCTACATGGTTCTAAAGATACCTATTTTTCTCAACAATATTCCTATGTAACAGTTGCTCCATTTTAATTTTATTTTTTACATTATATTTTATTTATTATGACTAATACTATGTGGTTTCGTCGCTTGAAATTTCTGTCTTCATCTACTTAATTATGAGTTGCATAGTTATGGTCATTATTTTTATTGGTCTGTTATTTCCCACATGTGTGCTTAAAATATAGTAATTGTCGTCTTTCAGTGTCTAAATATTTTAATGTGGAGTTGACGTAGATTCACAAAATTTGTTATGCGTTTATAAATTATTTTGATCGTATTATTGTCGCTTTCTATTACGATTTTTTGTAATATTTTAGAGTTAGGAAGTCTTTTAATGCAATTATGAAAATCTACAGATATTAGCTCGGTCGAGATGAAATAACTGACCTCTTCTCTCATCTCATCCATCAAATTGCGTACTCCAATGAATGTTTGAACTTCATTTACTTGTTTTGCAAATGCAATAACTGATTATAAGTCAGGTTGTTGAGGCAAGTGATTTATGACTTCAATTTGGTTCGTTTTCATTTTTTAAATTGTGTTACACTATCTCTCTCTCTCTCTCTCTCTCTCTCTCTCTCTCTCTCTCTCTCTCTCTCTCTCTCTCTCTCTCTCTCTCTCTCTCTCTCTCTCTCTCTCTCTCTCTCTCTCTCTCTCTCTCTCTCTCTCTCTCTCTCTCTCTCTCTCTCGTGTTACACTATTCAAAAAAATAATCCCATTTGGTCACCTCCTGAGGTGCTTGTACTCCTATTAAATTAAATAAACGGAATGTTTGATTGCATTTCACTTAAAAGTATTCCATTTGAAAGTGAAGTACGATATATTTGGGCCAATTCATCAGGTCGAAAAAAATCAAGGAATATTATCTATAGTATTGTATGTTTTATAATATAAATAAAATACCTTTGAAAATTGTCTTTGTCTCTAATAGGCATAGAAATGTGCATTTATTTATTTTCTGCCCTCATCATGCGATTCCTAAGGTGGAGTAAGGGAACAAATTGATTTTTCAACTGCCTTATATTTGAAAGTTCAACATCTTAAGACCAGTCTATTTTGAGTTATGCGAGACATGTACCTACAAATACACGTCGGTCTTGCCAAGATGGGATTCAGGGAGGTTCATAAGGGATAATCTGTTCAAATATACAATTTAGTGAATACAAAACTTTCTTTGTGTAAGTAAAAAAATATAGTAATTGATCAGAGAAATTTTACATTTTTTTAAAAACATTTCCTCCAACATCTTCCTTTCTCTTTGGTCGTAATCGATCACAAGGGAAGGTACACAACTAGACGTTGTAACGTTGCAAACATGAATTTCTACATTCTGAAGGTAGCCATTTATGAATTATACGTAAAGATGGCAAGCCAAAAGTAGCTAAAGGGGTTCGAGGGTCAAATATGATAATTCCGTTGAAAACCGATAATTTTCGCAATTACGCTACTATCTATACTACCTTCAAGGAAATAAGAATTGAATCAAAAGAAGATGGTGGAAAATTAAAAGTTCTGATAATCCACCTCGAGCTTTCTTTTCAGATAATACCTACTTGCCTGAATGCAGTAGTTTATTTCAAAAGGTTGGTTGATTTAAAGGCACATAACAAATAAACTGTTTCTGTTCGTTATCCTTACCAATTAAAATATTTTTATTAGTATCCATAGGTAGCTCTTGTTATGTGTCGTGCGATTTGAATTGAATTGAATTTGTAGGCCCTATAGTTGGAAATTGTTGCTGGTTTTATGATATAGTATCTCGCAAAGTCCCTTCTACCCGCCGATCTCACGTGTTGCGATTAAGCCGTTCTATGTAAGCTGTTGAAAGAGAGGTTTGACCCGGTAATCAGTGTTGATGTTTCAGAGTAAATGCGTCCCTATACTTGGTATTCGGTTGTACCTTCTCTCCTGCTAACTGTGAATCCGTCCTCTTTGACGAAACAATCTAAAATTGTCTATAATTGGAGATTGGTTAGTTTCCCTTATAGAACACTAGTGGAGAAGGGTCAGTTAATTAAGTTCATCGTCCCCACTTTTCGTTCCATTGCATTCTTTGGCCGAGACTTCTCCTGCTCTGAGGGTCCCGTCCTCTGGAGGTTGCAGGCTGGAATTATCTATTGTAAGAAAGTGGTGAGATTCCAAATTCCTATTTGAATCTCTTCCCTTATCTCTTTTCCTTTCCCTCTCCCTCTGCACAATTCATGTGTTTTTTCTCGGTGCAATTGATACATAGGTAAAATTATAAAAAAAAAAATTCTTAAGTTTAAATGCGTTTTCTTATCCATTTCTTTTTGTTATCTGAGCTCAGCAGAGCCTACTCGTTTTATGCGTTTTCTCATTATTTTTCGTTTACGCGACATTCATACCACAGAGAATTTCTTCCCTTGTACTAATTTTTACGGTATTTTTTATTATTCATGTCCTAGGGCAATCAACTATTGAGGTTGTACACTGACGGGATTTTTGACTAATCTCCATCGATCTAACCTAGGAGATGACGAAAATTGTATGTCAGCTACCACTTGAGCGGTCGCAATTTTCGTCTTATCGTTACCAAACTCGATATATAAACGTTATAACTAAAGATCAAGTTCGCTAAAGGCTGAAAAAGGCCGTGGGAGAGAGGGGAGTTATGAGGAGGGGAATTTCGAGAATTCGTAATATATCCTTTATCAAAAAAGAGTATAGACTCAATCTTATTGCAAATGGAATTGCCTATAAATGTTTTTATGGATGTATTTCATGTATCATGAATATTGCACCCAAGATATTTGCACTTGTTAACATTCAGCCTTCTGTAAACCCCCACTCATAATAGCGTCATTTAAGACTTCACGTTATTCTGTTCTACTACTCAAAAATGTATATTCGATCTATAAAATACTTGAAATTTAACTAATATGATATTTTCGATATTATGAGGCGTGTCGAATAATGTTATAGAACCGATCTTCGAACTATTTATATAATAAAGAGTAAGATTATAAGTGTGCCAGACCACGTAGGAAATCTTCTTAGTACACGCAACTCTAGTGTGACGGACTTTTATTTTACCCCTGGGGTATTTATTATTATCTTTTTAAAGCTTAACTGCCTGTTTATATACTAAGGCGATAATTTCTTGAACAGCCATTAGCCTTGTATGAGTAAGCGTTATCAGATAGCGGATGACGTAGTTGGGCGTTGGGGGGGAAAAAAAAAGTTGCCCGACAAAGAGATGCGGATATCGGAAGAAGGAGGCAGCGGAAGGAAAGACGGAGGGGGTGAGGCTGAGAACCTTGGCAGCTAGAAGGACGCACCATTCTAGTCTATATAGTGGACTCGCTGCCTCTCTTGGGTCAGTCTGCTCCCAGCTCTCTGGTCAACAACCAACTAGAGTAAGTACCTCCAGATACAGTGCTACTAGTGTTTAGTGCACCGTAACAATAGATTTTAGTGCAAGTTCAGTGTCTAACGTAAGTGAGTAGTGCTACACCAAAAAAAAATCCGTCACGCAGGGGCTGCGTAAACTAAGCAGATTTCCCATGTGCTGGTATAACACACGTGAACTAATCTCATCTCATATTCTCCTATTCCATTAAGAAAACCAATGAGTACAGAAGGGGTTTGGTAGTTACTAAAAGCTGTAGAACGTTCGAATAACTTGCATACTACTTTAGTTACGAATAAAAATACATAGAACAACAATTGTAGATCTTCAATACTTCAACATCATTGATTCTTTACACTTTACGATCCGACTCATAATAACGGAGATACCTGGTCCGATTTCTGTCAATCGCAGATATGATCTTTAGTGTTGAATAAAACGGTAAAATCTCGAGTGAGGTAGAGATCAAATGAACATTCTCGAAACAAGGACGTAAAACCTGAAATGATGACGTTAACCCACTACGAATTTACATTTATCTCGCATAATAAAGGTCCCGTGGAGACAATAATTGGAGTTTAAGCTAGAATGAAGATTTTACTGTCATAACCTTATTGCTGTTTGGACATGAATATAAGTGAGGGTTTATTGAAGGCTGAAAAAAAAAATAAATCAAACTATTAAAAAACTATAAATATTAAACTTAGAGAAGATGTCTAAGTTAATATAAGAATAGTTCTATACACCTTTTCGATCCAACATATAATAATGGAGAAGGTCGAAATTATCCCCCTCTAAACCCCACTCCCCCTACTATTGATCTGATGTCAGCGGAAACGAACTTGATCTTTAGTTTTACATAAAAGGTTTAAGTATCGAATTTGGTAACGACCAAACAAAAATTACGCCTAAAAATAAATATATTTGAAAGACTGAGTAATATATTTTCGTCATCTACTAGGTAGGATCGCGGAAGTTTATTGAAATGTTTAGAAAATTGCATCATGAGTAGAAACTCTACAGGTGATTTCCCGTGAGGGAAATTTTTTTTTTAAAAGCCCCATAAGGGTGTACAATATTTGGAAAATGTGAATTATAGGCAAAGGAAGAAGACCTGAACACAGATGTACCTAAGTAGGTAACATGAAATGGTAATTGTGCTTTATCATTAATGTACAAGTTTTCGTTTCGGCTGAAAATAGATATCCTGGATATATTGGTTAGTATGAAATTAACTTTCTCCTTTAATTGTCCTCGTTTTTTAATTATAAGGCATAAGTTCAAATTATACTCTGAAACTATCTAAAATGGATTCATAAACTGTCCAAAAGAATGAATAATTCGGTTGAAATATAAAATCGTAATTTTTCTCGATTAAAATGCTCCCTTTACTTCGTACAAGAAAAACCGCTTTCAATTATAAAATAACTTCACTAAGTTAATATATTTTCTTTTTACAATTAGTCAACACATTGGTGGAGGGGATATCTTTCTTTTCTCACACCCACTTTGTTTATGCAACTGATTAATGATAAATAAAAACCAAAATTAAAAAAAAATTACTGTAGTAGTAATAATGATAATAATGCGTGGGAGTGGAAACATTATTAGTAATAGTGTATTCTGAATTTGTTAACACGTTCGCTTCAATTTCGCTAACATACATTTAAAAGATGGATTTTAATCTGTTATCAGCAAGTCGACATTTTTGATTTCAGACTTTATTCAACTAAAATGGGTGGCGTTTGTTCCCACTTTTACGAATAAAATGTTTATTTTTAGAGATTTTAAAGTTCCTTTTATTTTATGACAACCCCGTCCGAATAATTCTCATCTCTAACATAAATCAGTTCAGTCCCTGTTTGTGGGTCAACTTGTGGTTTTACACCATCTGAAGATTTCGTAAAAGAAATATAATAGGGAGTAAAGGGCATTTCCTTGTTGGCCTTTAGGGAAAGACATTTTGTTTTCAACAAAATGTAAGACCTAGAGAGAAACTTTTTAAGTTTCCAAGAAAATCAGTATTAAAAAAAAATTAATAGCAATTAATCTCGTAAAAATATTGGACTTTAGAAATCAATTTAATGCATTCTAATTTCGGATAAACATATTTCCTGAATCAGCTGAATCCTTAAAAAAATGAACCCCTAATTTATACACAATATTAATTTTAAAAACATATTTTTTAACTCTCGCATCAGTGGAATTGTTTTATTTCTATGGACTGCTAGGTAACAAATAAATTCGGGGTATGTTAAGAAACGTATGAGTGGTCATAAAAGTGAATAAAGAAATTACTTAAAATATTTCACACTATTTTTGACAAATAAAATTTCACAAATAATATACTCTGTAAAATGTATTGTGCCTGATTGAGGGTTTCATCGCCTACAGAAAAGGAGGAAACAATTTCATAAAATTCTAAGAATTATTGTTAATATAATAAACGGACATTAGAACTTTGATTGATCATTTAAAATTGTGGAGAAATACTTAATATTTTTTATTAACTTTGAGTTGAGGTTTTGAACTGCCTAGTTCCATTATGGCAAAGAAAATATTGAATGGATAAGGAAGGTAAGGGTTTAGCTGAATTAAAAGGACATTTATTTTCAAAATGAAAAAAAGAAAGAATTTTATATGTTTTACCGAGATTGTGTGTGCTCAATATTTGGTTTATTATCTGGCAGTTCAACCGCTGTAGTAATCTCACGACAGATTGACTGATGAACTCATAAAGCTTGAACATACTTCGTCCATTAGGATACAGAAAGAGGTTGTCATTTCAGAAAAAAAAAATGCGTTTACTTATAAGCAACAGGTTTCAGTGAACCGTGAAATATCATTCAACTCTTTGGTTAACAAAATAAACCTTCTAGAACTACAATTCATATATCTACTGGGGGGGGGGGATTATCTCATTATTTTCTATTCATTGAAAAATTATTTCAAATTTAATATCATTATTACTTAGAATACATTATTATTATCAGACTCTGTGAATATTTCTTTTTGAAAATACTTTAAGAAATACTAGGAATAATAGGATTGTAATATTTTAAACAGTGAATACACACAATGATGAAATCAAACTGTTGTTTTTTTTTTCATTATACATATATTTTATTATGTCTTTTTACACCATTTAAGTATGTATTACACAAATGCTTATTTGACTTTCAACTAAACCTCCACTTTTGTTGACTGTAAAAAAATAATCATTTTCTCCCGAAACCATTAACAAAAACTATGTCGATTCCGTTAATCTCTTGTGGCCAGAAAAGTACTATGTAGAAATTGGAAGTTGGAAGGGAAAAAATTGAAAATTTAGACTCCAAATCATCCGTCAAGAAAAATATAACCATATAAAAAACCATAGTAATGAAAATTATATTTAATAAATGTAAAACCTTTTTTTTAAAAATTCTAAGTAGTAAAAATGTGAAAATTGAAACAATTTTCCAACGAATAGTGTTTATTTTCCTTGTAGAAGTATGATTTGTAGTATTAGAAGGATTTTTTCATTTTATTTATTTTTTTTAACTTGTTTGTTTTAATTAAACACATTTTTTAATGGTTTGTCTTAAAATAAACTGGTAAACGAAACATTGGAATGCCGATTTGGAAGTCGTAAATTGTGCGTTGATATAGAGGTCAAACTTATATGAAATTTTAATGAAATACTTCAAGCCGTTTTTATATGATTTCATAAAAACGTGCTGATGACAGAAAAATGTTTTTATCCCCCATAGTCTGAGAATGATGAGAATATTCCGTCACGCATGGGTAGCGTTAACTAGGCAGATTTTCCTCGGCCGTCACGTATTTACGTTTATCCCAAAACGTAAAATGAGAACATTATTTGGTATTTAGACTTCAAATAAAGTGCTTCATAATATAACAGCTTACTAGTAATATGGCATGAGTAGGAGTGGGGGTTTATAGAAGACCAAAAACTAAAAAAATGCGAATATCTCGGTTAATAATCAAGATAATGAAAAAACACACATAACAACAAATAGAAAATTACATTTGCAATACGATTGCTGCTATGCAATTTTTCAATCCAAGTCATAATAACGGAGATTATAAGAATTTTCGAAATCCACTCCAACTGGTCGGATTTCAGCCATTAGTAACTTGATATTTCTTTTTTCGTTATTCATTTTCGCCATTTCTTAGGTAGGGTCGATAGACATTTTAGTACATTTTTCGAAAATCGCATTCTCAACAGCTGATTTCCCTTAAGGAAATCCTTCTAAAAGTATGGAATCCCGTTATGTTCCCTTCTCGATTAGCCAAAGTAGCGCAGAGGGCTCGTTAAAGAAATAACATTTCTGATTTAAGAGAGAAATGCCGGTTTCGTAAGAGTCGAAAAATATGACGTTAATGCAGCCTATGACTGTGATTGGAGGATTTGCGAAACGTGCCACCAATGAGCGTAGAGTGAAGTACTCACGACCTCCTAGCCAATGACCTTCACCTTCTCCGGGTTCCTGGTAGACCTACACCTCACGTCTGAGTTTAGACTTATCGTCAACAGGAAGTAGCGACGGAAATTATAGCATCAAGTAGGAAATTTAGCGGTGGAATTATGTATTCCTCCAACCGAAAATGCATACTTCATCAGCGATCTATACTTAATGCAATAATTCAAATAATAATATAGTTCAAAATTTATAATAAACCTCGTCCCATCTTAAATGCCAGTTTTGGATTCGATTCTGAATTGAGGCATGTACGAAATCAATAGCTTATGACTTTCGCAATTTATAGGTTATTTAAAAAATCTGCAATGAAAGGTGGACTTAATTTTCGGTTGATATATATGAAGAAGAGATCATCAAATGTCAGATCTGTCTGACCAAGCCAGGGGGACACAGGGTCGTTTGGAAAGGGATGGAAATGAAGATAGCAATGAAGTGAATGATGTGCCTGACACATCTCTTACCACAAACGGAGTCAAAAACTTACACATTAGCATTCAAAATTTAATTTATAGACGATTCTGTCTTAGTTCTTTGGTGTACTTCTGTTGAAGGAGGCATGTCAAACGAGATATTTAGGATTTTGGTTTTTTGACAACATCCGTGTAAAAATGTAGAACTTCAACGAACATTGCTTTGAGTTTTGGTCAAGTGGTTATGGTAAATATAAAATAAAATTGATGTATAAAAAAATATGTATGATATAGTAGAAAACTAGAATACATAATATATAATAGAAAGTCCGTCACGCAGGGGCTGCGTAAACTAAGCAGATTTCCCACGTGAAGCTTTACAATAGAGAAATTTCACGAGAGCTGAGCATTTAATGAAACGGCCGAACTAGCTTTTGGCGGGAAACCCACTTCGTCCGTTAGCCGGCCAAATTTAATAAAACTGCAAATATCTTGGTTAATATTCAAGATAGAGAATAAATGTATATAACAATGTTTATAGTAAATTTAATTTGTAATAAGATTGATTCTGTACATTTTTTGGATCCGACGTATAGTAACGGAGATATTTTGAACTTTCGAAAAGTCTCCCCTCTATACCCCCCCCCCCCCACTGGTCCGATTTCAGCCGCTAACGAACTTGATCTTTCTTTTTACATTAAACGCTTAAATATGAAGTTTGGTAAGGATCAAACAAAATTTGCGACCGCTAGAGCGGTAACAGAGAAATTATATATATATATATATATATATATATATATATATATACACACAGAATTGAACGGACCTCATTTTCGTCATCTAATAGGTAGTATCGAAGGACAGAAGAAGAAAAATGTCGAAGAATTCCCTCATGAGAACAACCACAATAGCTGATTACCCTTAAGGGAAATCTGCTAAAAAATAGAGTTGAGGAATGGATCATTGACTCAACTCAATTAGCGTGAAGATATATGTATATCTTAAGATATATATATATATATATATATATATATATATATATATATATATTCATATATATTTTATTAAACAGGGCTAATTAGTGACATGAAATAGATATAATTCAATAAATTTATTGGGGTTTAAAATATATTTTCTTTATTCATTAAAAGAATTGATGAAAATGAATTTCTTTTTTAGGCTTATTGTGGAAGATATATTTGCCTCAAGTCGATAGGTCAAAAACGAAATTATTGGTTGACATTTTTGAGAAGGGTAACAATGTAAACTTTAGAGAATGGGTGATAAAACTATTTTGTGCAATAAAGAGAACCCCAAATAAATAACTAAAATAATGGACTAAACAAACGCTACTAATAAACACAAGGAATAAACGCATCAACAAAGAATATTATAAACTGAGTTAAATGTTCAATAAATTATTGTAATAAAATAAGTGTAATCCAACTAAATTGCATTATGCTAGTGGGCCTCAGGTTAGCAATGTTAAAGTGCAGTTATTAGTTGGAAAGAAAGATAGGAATTTATTTTGTGGCGAACTCATTAATTAACATCCTTAGCCCCACCTGAAGAGAACCTGTCCCAATTAGCTATAGCACCATAAAGATGACATTAATAAATCATAATAATAATATGCACATATGTACATACACTAACTCATTCTTATAGGAACGGCTTACCATAATCAATTTATGTATTATTCATGTAATGATCTCATATGTTAAGTACATATTTATCTCCACTGCCGAATTTTTCCTTTGGTAAGGATCTCAGGAATGAGGAACCATGCCCGAGGCGTCCAATAACCTTTCTGGAATTTACCTTCTAGCCTCCGTCACGTTGCTTGCTCATCTCTAGCACATTACACCCATATGGTGCTTATTTTACGACGCTACTCGCTCTAAAATCGCCTAGTTTCACCGAACCGTGACACGTAGATCAGTTGATGGTGGTAGAGGAAGGATTGCTGTAAGAGAAACCTCGGTGACGGCTCGTCACGAACAGGTGTCGAAGGTAGCCTTGCTCCCAACCTTCACCTTCCTAGCGAGAAGCGGCGAGTCATCAAAGACACCTCATCGCTACTACTATCATTAGGCCCTGTCATCAGGTGAATACCATCTCGGCTATCGACTCAGAGAACGCATTGTCTACCGCATCAGAACAACCTTTTAATGTAGATGCAGTCGACGTTTGATACGCATTTCCATCATTCACTAATGAAACTACACGGCGCGTAAAAGGATCTTCCGTCCTTCTTAATCGTTGAACTTTCAAAAAAAAAAATTATTTTTCTCACATAAAGGTTCCATTCACTTTTTAAATTAATTACGGTTTGATTAACGTTCTGAGTGACAACTTTCACCCTAAGTTGTGCTTTTCAGGATCACAAATCATCACCATTATAACTCTGGGCGAAAAATGAGTTCCTTTTATCATGTCCAACACTAAACCAACAGTAATTCATTTGTTACTTTTTTAAAAAAAAAAATCCAAGATGATCGGTATTTTTTCTTTATTGATGTGAGAACGACTAAAAATATTCAAATATTTATGTGAGTCTATTTGGTTCTATTATGCTCGTAATGACCACATTCAAAAACATATTCAGACATAAACTATGAGATCTGTTATTATATTTTATATAATTTTAAAAATTTCTTTGTGTTTTATAAATATTACTATACAGCTACCGATTCTGCGTAGATTATGGACTTCTCTTTAGTATATATTTCACAGTTAGATCATTATGGCAAGGTTTACAAATTGCTTTTTTGGGTCAAACGTCGAATTGTGTGTGTCTTTTAAGTCCAACCCTGAGTTTGAAAGTACACTCGCCTCGTCTCGTTAATATAGCTTTTGGCATATTCAGTGAGCGGTAGAGGAAAAAATCCAGCCGTTGAGGAAACTTAGAGTTTGATGAATAGCAGGGATTAGCTTAGGAAGCTCCTGGTGAATCGATAACATTGTCTTCATACGATGCTTTGTTCATAAGTTGCACTTATGTAAATAAATTGAATCAGCACAACTACAGAGGCATCGACATTCTTTAAGTTGTTACGAATGACATCAACAATACCTAACGGTACTTAAATGTTTTAATTAAAAGTCCGTAAATAATTTGTTGGCCAATCTTACTCGTGTTACTCAAGATTTTGTTATGTCTTTTTTGGTGGTCATTATACGTGGTCAATGTAAATATGGGAACCTTAATGTAGTTTTCTATGGAATTTAGAATTTATAGAAAACTATCAAAAAATGTTGTGGGAGTTTGAAGACCTTTTCCTCATTATAAAAGAATTGTTTATGAACATTATAAACTCAGGTTTGTGATGAGTAGAGGATGTTCGTTTGGGCAACCAACATCGTGGTTATTATTAGCTTTAAGAATTGTAACATTTATCGTTGCGGATACTTTGTATCTGGTATATTCACAAACAGGCACACACTCAGTTATTTTACTACAGCCTCTTCAGGCTTTTTTTTTTTTTAATTCATAAATAAATATTCTTATAACCTATTATACAATACCTAAATTCCATTGTATAGAGATAGCTTCTTTACTAACGAAATGATTCTATCTACTGGTTGTGAAATGTCTTGTAAGGCCAATTTTATGTTTCTAGGAATGTCAAATTCTTCGAATATTGTTTGCTTTATGATGAGCTAAAATGTCATTTAATCCTAAAGTTGTTTCGTCTTCTCATTAAAATATGCACAATTTATTAACGAACCAAGTAAAATTTGTTTATCTCATTCAAACAAAGATAATCTAACAATGTTGCTCATAAGCAGACGAAGGAAACACATAGAAAAGTATATCCTCTAGATAAAGTTTACAGCTCTGTTCCAGCTGAGAGACCATTCATACCTCACCCCAGTAAGTCTTCTTAAACCCAGTAACAGATTTTATTATCTATGATTCTTAGTAATGAATGAAACATTGGCCCCGTTATGCATAAAAGGTCACCTCTTCAGAATCATAAATATTACAACGCCATATACTTCTAAATACGAGAATAATGCTCCCAAAGTCTTATATTACTATATACTGCATTCTCCTAATTACACATCTGTCCCAGAACAACAGTAAAACTCCAAGAAGTTCAATTTAATAAGTTACTAAAGCTGAAAATATTAACAACGAAACGTAAGTCGCAAACAAATATGGGTAATGATTAGATGGGGGCTAGCTATAAGATATTCACGATGGCTACTTTCGCGGGAACGAAGAGAAACAGCTGATACTTTACGTAACAGCTGGTAGGGAAGGAAGTAACAGTCATGTGCAGGTAGCAGCAGCTGATCTCATACGGCAATAGAAACCTCTAAACCTTTCTTCATCAGAAACAGAGACTGAAGGACACAAGGGCTAGTGGTTTTGATGATTTGAATATATGACAGCAAATATATAAGAATAAGCATTGATGGTGAATTCGAAATTTAGAATTCCCCCTTATAAAATTTAGAAGGCCTACCTTATAAAATCTTATAGACGAGTTTTATAAGTATGCATACAATTAAATTGTGCAATTGATGGTGAGCAAAATGGAATAGAAGGTAACTATGGACTTCATGTAATGAGTTCCACATGAGAAGTCGTGGCTCTACGCCGAGTATAAATAACTAGTGACTAAACAAACATGACGAAAAAGTAAGTTACTAACTTAGACTTTTACTACATTTTAACCACAATTAACGTCCTTTTTCTGCGAAATACTTTTATTTTTAATTATTTAATAACGTCCACTTTTATTACTATGGCTAATTTGAACGTGTTTTCTAGAGGTTTCAACCCTTACCTAGACAAGGCGGGAATAAGAATTTTATCAAGTGTGCCCGTCACATTGTTCAACCTTCCAATAATACATATACATACATACCAAGCATATGATCTACAACATATAATGAAACTTGTAACTTTATAAACTTTTATACTTTATAAAAAATAATATAAAATCCTTTGTTCCATCCTGAACAAAATATAGTAGGAAACAGTCAATAACCGGTCCCGGAGTGGCCACAGTATCTTAAATTCACTTTAAAAATATTTAACTGAAAAATGTACTTCAAAGTGAAATTTTTAATTGGGTCTTTCAAAAAGTTACTACTTAGTTGACATATTATTTCTATTTACAAATTTTTTTGAATATGATCCGATAAAACAGGGTTTTTAGTTATTAAACATGGTTTTTTAAAAGAAGAGTTGTTTTTTTTTACATGGTTATTATCTAGTTAAGTGATTGTTTTTTAATTTGTTTATAAGCTTTTAAAAAACATATTTGTTTTTTTTGTTCTGTTGCTTCACTGGTAATGGAGAGAGGATCCAGAAAGTGGAATGAAGGATTTGTTTATTTTAATAATGTCTATCCGTATTGTTTTATTTGGTTAGGGGTAGTTAGTGAAGGTTACAATATTTACAAATAATAACCAACTCTTATCACAGTATGCTATTAATATGGAATTATTATGAATATAACAGATACAGCCTAATAGATTTAAGGCTAAAATATAAAATCCTTCGAATGTAAAACGAACTGATTATGTATTGCAAGACATTTTATGTAGTGTGAAAAATATGAATTATTTCAGTATTAATAATTAATAATTATTAAAACATGTGGAAATCATATAAATATGCATAAATTACACGTTATGTGTTCGTTTCACAATTAACCTAAGAGAAGATGAAACAAGTTAAGTAACAATATTAATTGACATACTTACCTGGAGGGGATACATTATTTCTAAATACCCGTAATTATACTTCAGGTTTTCTATTTCCACTTGAAATAATTTATTGATTGGGAATTTAAATTTTTCTCTTATTATAATACCAATTTTCGTAAGTTGTTTGAGAATACTCATTGATTACAGCTCAAATAGTGATGAAGTCTGGAACGCAAATTGCCCTGAGGATGAGTTAAACAGGCGCTGAAAAATCTTGGATGACACGATTCACGAAATTATGTTGTTTCGTGAGCCTTGCATCGGTTATTTCCTATATTTAAGGCCAATTTATGTAATTTTTGTTCTTAGGTAACCCTTTCACTTCTTGTCTCAGTGTAACATGAATATTCTGACGGGAACGGCATTTCATATTTTTTAAGAACTAAAGAGAAGATGTATTAAAACTCTGAAGATTCTAATGATATTTTAATTATTTTACTAATAATATAAATAACACTTTTCACAACTTCAACAGATTAGATAGTGTAATCAAATACTAAAACACCTTTACAAATTGTGTACAGAAAGATTATGTATTACTAATTTTACTTACAGTGGAAAATCAAAATCCAAAAATTAAAGACTTTTGCTCTCCCTAAATAAAATTAAATTATTTTAACAGTGATTGGATATGCTTAAGAATTGTGATCATTGATAAAGTGAGTTCAATAAAGTAACTTTGTAAGAAAATAAATGTGGAAGCCACAAGAAAATAAATATATTTCTGAAGGGATAAATTCTGGTCATAAAAAAATAACTGGTTCTAACAAGGTATATCATCTTTATAGTAAGCATTCATATAATTTTTATTTCCTGAAATATGCCAATTTTTCAGGCTCAACTGTGTTAAATGATTAACCTTATTGGTATACATAATGTGAGAAAAAACGTATTGAACTTTATTTATACAAAATTAACATAACAACAAGGTTGGCTCTACACAATTTTTTTTCGGGGCCATTATAACGGACATACTTAGAATTTTGATTCTCTCTCTGAACTCCCCCTTCGTCTGGTACATTTTCAGGAAATAAAGAACTTAATCTTTAGTTGTACAAGAAATGCTCTTCAACGACCTCATTTTCGTCATCTCCTGTATAGGATCGATGAACGTTTGAAGAATTTTCTTGAAATTCCCATTTTCATTATAGCATTCCATTTGTGGAACTGAAGAACAACTTTAAAGAATAATATAATTCTTGGGAAGGACGTAAATACTTTGAGAAAGCCTATGAGCTTTTCTTTACATCATTTTATGTGTTAGTGATTCAATCATTGTTTTGTTATGTCCAATATATTTTTCTTTTAATCATTATCATCTAAGAGTGCTGATTAAACAATATTGTCTTCTTTATTCGCCTTCATTGAATTTTTATTTACTTTTCCTCTTGATTTGTTAATTGTTCGATTCTTTTTTTTAATTGAGATACATTGCTATGACTACAGTCTTTAAATAGCCATCAATGCATAAATCATCAATATCTTTGCCTCTTAGAGTTTACTTGTATTTTGATATCAAAAAAGACTTTTTAAAATTGTTGTAGTACCACCATCTTCTACAAATATTTTGTTATCATGGCCAAGAAGGTTTCTAAATTTTATTTTTATTCCAAACAATAATTACAAAAAAAACAAAACTGTTTTTCATTTTTATTATAACGCATTTATGTACCTTCCAAGTTTAAATTATATTCTTCATTTGGACGGATAATTAAAAGGAATATTCAATGTCAATACAAATCGTATTTTTATTTTAATAAAATACGTTTGTTTTAAAAATAAATAAAGAGTAAAGCATAATTATGCAATTTAACATAGTTATATAACGAAATTAGACACGTTCTTTTTATATTTAATTAGGGGTGAGATTACACTATGAGTATACAAAAATACATTAAAATAAAGAACACTAAAAAAATACTTTTATAAAAATTAAGTATAGGAATGATAGTAATAAATATTTTAAATCCTTAGCATTCGTTAATAGTAGCGTGTAAACTAATTCTACGCAAATTGTAAAAGAGTGCAATAAGTAAGTAAATTCATTTGAGTGATACTGATTATATGAATCTTTAATAGATAAATATATTTTCGTTGGTTTCTTTGTTCCAAGAAAAATAAAAGACAAGATAGAGGTTGACCTTTCCTTACAAAAAATAACCTTAAAATGAACGAAACATTCTGTAACACTTATGTAAAAACAACCGCAATTATGTTTAACCATGACTCACAATGTAACATCCTAAAAACCACATGGTCAAACTTTGTTCTACTTTTATTCTGCTCTTAAGATTCTAACCACAATCACATAATGTATATACAAATAAAATATCTTCAACCTTTATCTGTATTTAGTAGAGTACAACTCCATTTTTTATCTAAATGAAATATACATAAGTAGGCATATTAGGGCTAAATAACAAAAATTATTTATTTAAGTGCACAGAAATATTATTTTTCTTATAAAACAATTAGGCTCAAAATAACCAACAAGAAATGTGAAAATGAATTCATTAAATTTAATTAACTATCAAAATAAAATAGCATTTGCACAACAATTAGCTTAGCTAGGTTGGAGCACTTGTCAAATTCTGTACTTTATTCGTTAGGAATAAATTCCTTCACGAGAATGAAAAGATTTACAATTTTAGACTCATGTAAACGAATGACCGTAATTTTTTTAAGGATGGGATCTAATACATGTAGTTTTCCGACTAATGCTAAATCGGGGTGGAAATTTCAATTGTGTAAAAAACATAATATTAAATTTCTCCGTTTGCATGATAAAGAAAAATATATATATAATTATTTTCTGTCTCAAGAAATTGAAATTCTTCCATTACACCTCCCTACCGATACTCCCTCTCCTAATGTTATCAGATTTTGCTGGTTAACTAATTTTTAAATAACTTATATTGCTATATAACATTTGCATTCCATGACTTTAAACGAGGGTTTCTTTCTTGCCTTCGCCTGATCTTAGTAATTACAAGCAACTAACGGTAAAATCAATTAACTGGTTATATAATTAAATATGCCATTGAAATTGTCTCATATACAGAGAAATATTCTTTATATACTATTATTTTAATAATAATGCTCTCGGCAGAAAATTGCATTGTCCCATGGAAATAATGCCTCCCGTCAGGCACGATATCTAACGTTACATATTAGCAAAAAATTAAATGATAATATTTTAATTCTTACCATTTCGTGGTTCTGTTTGTGATTACTATTGCTCTTGGATCATTGCAGGTAACTGCAGTCTATGCCGGAAGACACACACACACACACACACACACACACACACACACACACTCACACACATATATATATATATATATATATATGGTCCACAGGTTGTAAGTGCATAATTATCAAGAATATTCAGACATGGTCACGCCAATAATACAAATGCACTTATTCCATTCGTTCTGTACTAAACACATGTCTATTTCTCTATTTTGCCATTTCTCATTTCAGTTGTGAGATTCATTTTGAAGGTGTCTAATATCTTTGAACACCCATTAACCTGTTTAAGCAGATTTCCCTTTAGGAAAATCAACTATTGAGTCCGTACTCAGGATGCGATTTTCAAAAACTTTATCAAATGTCGATCTTACCAAGTAAATGACTTAAATGAGGTTCATTCAAAATTGTATATATGTATTTGTCTGTTAACACTCTAGAGCTCTCAGTTTTTGTTTGATCGAAATCGATATTTAATCGTTTTATGTAAAAAGAAAGATCAAGTCTGTTAATGCCCGAAATCGGACAAGTTGGTGGAGGAGTTTAGAGGAGGGATTTTTAAAAATTTGAAATATGTCCGTTACTATACGTCGGATCGAGAAATTGTATAGAACCAACGTTATTGCAAATTAGATGCACTATAACTATTACTGTATACATTTATTCTCTATCTTGAATATTAACTGAGATATTTGCATTTTTCTGTTTTCAGCCTTCAGATAACCCCAAATCTACTCACGTTACATAAACAATACTCTGTTATATAGTAAACCAAATTATTTGAAATTTAAGTACAAAAAATATTGTTATCTAGAGACCTTTATTATAAGACACAGATGGAAATACGTTCCTGATTATTAAAATAAAAATTACTATCATTCATTATACATTACAGTACTAGATATAGTAAATAGTTATCAATAAAATTAATATGTTATATTCTGACATATTTTAGTCATTTTTTTTCTTTCCGGTGTGAGGTTGGCAGACCTGTCTGTGTACATTGGAGACGTTTCCCGTCGGGAGGTTATTAAAATTGACTGAAAGATTTCTTGACTTAATATTCACGGTGATGTTGCGTTACCAGTATGGTAGATTTATCTATTGTTAAACTTCACGAGGGAAATATGCTTAACTTTACGCAGCCCCAGCGCGACGGACTTTTATTTACATAATATTTGTTTGACATAAATGGTTTACAGTGACTATTCAGTCACTATTCTGATTCTGTCGAGCACAAGAATAGGAATAGATAGCGGAAAGAGGCAAAGGTCGGATACAGTGTTGATACAATCCTCCGTGAAATCACTATTTCACGATCACTTGAAGGGACAGTTTTTTTCTTTCTCGTTAGAGGAACGAATCCACCTTTTGTTGGGGTCACGACTCCAGTGTCAACAGTCATCCTGTGGTAGCCACGGCCGTTTTGAAACAATTTTCTGCACTGTCTGTGGCTAACGTGTCAAATTTTATATGACCGTCAGCCTACTACTGCGTAAACTAAGCAGATTAGAAACCAGAACAATGGTAATATCGCCATTGAAATCTACGTTAACCATTCTTGGAGTTTAATATACAACGTAGGTGTAATGATGCAGGTGTAATCGCATTTGTAAGAATTAAAGTCAGTAAAAAAACAAAACTACATATAATTCCGTTCTTAATGAAGTTAAAAAAATACTTGTGAATCTACAATTGCGATGCATTACGCCGCTAATGAGTTCATTTATATAACATTTTCCTGTCTGTAACATAATAACAGAATTACACACGATTTCATATTTTACTTACTCATCTCAAACTCTTATTCTTCCGATTTCAATCATTAACGTTCCCAGACTTTACTTTTAGTCAAAATGGTTGAAAATCGAGTATGGTATCGATCAAATAAAAACTGTGACATATAGACATTAACAGACAATATACAAATATACGTGAGTGTGTGTGTGCGTGTGTGCGCGTGTGTTAAACACACTTTCTCACCATTTATTGAATATTAACCGAGATATTTCCATTGTTTTTTTTTAATTTTCACCCATTACTAAACCCCCACACTGCTTAGTGTGCACAGCCTCTGCGTGAGTATAAATATATATATATATATATATATATATATATATATATATATATATATACACACACACACACAGAGAGAGAGAGAGAGAGAATTTGGTGGATCGGTTCGAGGGTGTGGGATTAAAAAATTCAGTATATCTTCTTCATTATGAACTAGATCGAAAATTGTTATAGAACAAATCTTGTTAAACTCTTGTTTCTCTACAGTTGTTGATCTACACTTACCTTCTTATCTCTAATATTAAGCGAGTTTTTTTGTACTTCTGTAGACCCCTTACTTCTCATCGAATTTTTGTTTAGAATTAGAGGATATATGGTGAGAAGATATCAATAGTGTGTTGTAGCAGCACGTGGGAAATTAGTTTAATTTACAGAGCTTTTAGCGGATTTCCCTTAAGAAAAAAAACTCAATATTGTGCTCATGATAGGATTTTTGGAAAATGACCTCAAATGTCCATCGATCCTACGTAGGAGATAACGAAAGATCCGTCACAACCGTCAGAGGTCGCAATTTTTGTTTGATTCATAGGGAGGTGTTGTTTAGAGAGAGAAATTTTGAAAATACAAAATATCTCCATTATTACTCGTCGGATTGAAAATGTGTATAGAATCAATCTTATTGCAAATGTAATGTTAAATAAATGTTGATATGTAGTTCTTTTCACTATCTTGGCTACTAAATGAGATATTTGGATTTTTTAGTTTTCACATTATTTGAAGCATAAATACCATTGTTCTCATTGAACTTTTACTTTTTGAGATGAATGCAAAAACGAGTCATGCGTGGGAAATCTGCTTAGTTAACGCAGCCCCTGCGTGACGGACGTTTTCTTGTTACTTCAACACCGGCTTCTTCGATGGCAATGTGCACGAGTGGAATCCGAGCGTATCATTCGTCCGACCGAGGGCGTGGTGCCTCCAGTAGGAAGGGCAGTAGAAAGGCGATGAGGCGTTGTCCAGCAGGGTCCATCTATACTCTATTGCATAATGGCTTTCTCGCGCACGCAATATCCCCCAACACAACCCCACTAACCTGACTCCTACGACACCTGCTTTACTGGCAGGCTCTTCTCCGAATTTCTGATACCGGGTTTGTTGCGCACTAGGACTTCCGCCTCTCGGCCCGTTTTATTGCGCAAGACCCCCATGCAAATCAGATCTTATGACCGGTAATATCAGCTGTTCCGTGCTTAGCTACCCTCATAAACCATCAATATATTGATTATTACGTAAAGCACGGACTTATCCACTGCAGGAAACAAGTAAACAACCCAGTATTCAATTAAAGAGTGATATGGCAACCCCCTAATTCCGAAATGACAGTGTTTATAAATGAAGTTATATCCCTGTTTTAAAAATCAATATCTCAATATCACAACATACATTCTATCTAACACAAATACTAACTGGACACGGAAATACCAACTCTTATTTACACAGATTCAATCTTACGGACTCAAATACTCGTAAATGCGACAGTTAAACTTAACAGACATTCACCAATCTGACTTACGAATGTAAACTGACTCAAAACATACAAAGACAGTTAAAGACTATTATTCCCGCACGGCCTATCAGTCCCGATATTTTATTTTCAAAACGCCTAAATTTATTAAAAGTAATAGCCTTAAGCTGTGAGAGGAAAATATTATTATTATTATTTATTAAAATCCACTTTTCGCCACTAAGGTTAATTGGGACGGGTTATCTACAGGATACCACCCTTTTCTAGCCAGGGGGGGCGGATTTCAGGATGTTATTTAATGAATTTCGTTACTGAATAATTTCCTTTGCCCAGGCGAGAATTGAACTCGTCACTCTAGCCATGTGAGATAAAGGTCAATGCTTTAACTCCATGTCTAACCTAAGCCCCAGGAAAAGCTGATATAATATTAATATTAGGTATTTTTTTTATTAATTATTTAATTGTATTACTTTATTGTTCTTATTTAAAGTTTTTTTTGTCAAGTTTAATTTTCATGTTCTTATTTACATTTTAATAAGTATGTATATTATTATATAAAAATTGTTAAATGCACATAAAATGCAAATATGCATGGGATGTGTAGAAAATGAAATCCCACACATAGGGTAGAAATGTAGAGAAAATACATAAAATAAAAAAAATGTAGAGAAAATACATATACAATATATATATATATATATATATATATATAAATTAAGTTATGACTCTCTTTTCATTCTAAATAAACACAGAGCAATTATAGTCAATTTATTTTTGTTTTCTGAACAAATAAAAAAGTTTCATTTTATAGAAGGCTTCTTTAAGACCATTACCGATAAGTAATAGACCACACAAACTGAAAGATAAACTTACTTACTTAAATATACTGCATTCATGTCTTAACCATTACAAATAAGGTGTTTCTCATGAAGAAACAATAAACACTTCCAGAATTATTCAGCTTTTATTGTCAATATAAATTTATAGAGGTGTAATTTACCATTACTATTATAAGTTTTGATTCTTATTTTTGTGTCGTAGGTATACAGATATAAAAAATGTGTGACTGTTTCATAAGCTATTGAGCAAAACGTTTTTTTATTTCATGTTTTATTTTCTAAATGAAAAAGCCAATTCATTTCACCGGAATGAAAGAACTTCGTTAGACCAATACTTTTCTATGTGATAACCTGAAATCAACACTTGGATAAAAAAAAATTGGGTACACTAGAGATAATGAAAATGAGGTCCATTTACCTCATTTTCATTATCTCTTGGGCAAGATCCATAGAATTTTGAATATATTTTTGGAAGTCATTTGAGTATCACCTCAGTATCTGATTTCCTGCTAAAAATATATTCAAACACAATTTAGCACAAATGCACCTCCTAACTATTGAATTTCAATCACATTCTTCAAGCCACATTAACGAATGAGTAAAAATGGAGCTTGCAGATATTTCATGTTTGGCACTACTGTTCTTAGTCTCGTGTAAATCTCGAAAGAAAAATAGCTGCTAAAAGAGAAAGAAAAAACACAAGTACATAAATATGTGTATATATACATATGTGTGTGTGTATATATATACATACATATATATAGCCTCCTTGTCTAAATTCTCATTTACAAGATGTCAGTGGGACAAAACTGGAGGGTAGATTCAAATTGTAGTCTGCATACCCATAATGGGTAATAGTCTATCATTAGTCAGCTTATGCAGGCTACAGGCTACCGAGGGATAACTATCTAACAACTCTGACCTTGAATCGAACTTTCTCCACTCATGACTTTACTTGTGGGAATGGAATTTTCCTCATAATGCCTTTATTGCTGGATGGCCTAAAGCAGAAGGTAATGGGAAACCACTGCATGTCCTTCCTACCCTCTTATTCCCTTGTTTCCTTGTCCGTGAAAATCTGATTTACCTGTTCACAAGACCAATTCCCATGAAGTAATTCTTGAGTCGAACAAGTTTTGAAAATAAACTCCATTAATCATCCTTTGTAGCAATTATTATATATTACTTGTTATGTGATTTCAAATTTTACTCTTTCTTTATATATTATGAATTACTATTAATTTTAAACTCTCGCGTTTCAAGAATTCTATGCATTAAATTAAAATGCATTTTTTTATTTGCTTGTTTATATATATATATATATATATATATATATATATATATATATATATATATTATGCGTTATAACTGAGAAAGAGCTGCTTGAGAGAGAGACGTGAGCTTTCGAATGAAGCAGCTACCTGTGTGGCAAGATTTCACTTTCAACAAGCCTGTGTATCTGGACATTTTTGTCCCTCCTTCATGAATTGAGTAAGATTTGTAATTCTTCGAGAACTATAATGCATACACACTCAAACACATACACATATAGCCTCTAATGTCCTCAAATACAAACTTTTGTGTTCGACAAGTGGCTGGTAATTCCCTTAGCAGTAGAGACCTTGTCCTATATGACTGTCCTACGTTGCTTGCATATAGAGCGTCTCTCTCAAGTATTTCCGTAGTTAGCACGAGAATAGCTCTGTAAATACAGGCTTTGCATTCGTTAAAAGTGGAATTTTTTACATATCCATATTCTGTTATGGGAGTTTTGACCTTCCTTATTATTTTTAAGGACATCGCAGAAATATGCTCAGAATGCCCATTTGGATCCAGAGAGACCTTCTCAAAAACTCCTAAAGAAATGGCGAAATCAAAGATTCTAAAGATTTTACGATACTTATAGTCGACCCAATTCCGATGATTTTATGAAAAATAAAAGTATCCAGAATGAACAGAGATCTGATTTTTACCTGTTAAGAGTATTTTAAAACGAAATTAATGCTCATTTCCCATGAGGAAAATCTGATATTGAGATCTTACTCATCGACGAGGTTTTTGACAAATTTCCTCAAATCTTATCGGGAGATGAAGAAAATGAGGACCTCAAAACTGTATATACTATATCCATCTACCTATCTATATTTATATCTATCTATCTTTGTATCTATCTATCTGCCTACCTATCTATCTATCTATATATTATTTATTAACGTCCACTTTTTGCAACTAAGGCTAATTGGGACGGGTTATCTACAGGTTACCACCCTTTTCTAGGTAGAGTGGCTCTCAGGATTTTATTTAATGAATTTCGTCACTTAATAAATTCCTTTGTCCAGGCGGGACGCGAACTCGCCACTCTAGTTTTACCATGTGAGATTAAGGTACACGCTTTAACTCACATGGCTAACCTGAGCCCCCATACAGGGCAAAAAGTGGACGTTAATAAATAATATATATATATATATATATATATATATATATATATATATATATCTGTTAGCGTTCTAACGGTCGCAATTTGTGTTTGATTGTTACCAAACTTGATATTTAAATATGTAAAGTGCTGAAATATGACTAGTAGGGGGGGGGGGAGTTTTTAGGGGAAATTTCGAAAATGCTTAATATCTCCGTTATTATGCCATGGGATTGAAAAATTGAATAGAACCAATCGTACTTCAAATGTAATGTTTTAGAAATGTTGTCGTGTACGTTTTAGCAGATTTCCCTTAAGGGAAATCAGCTATTGAGGTTGTACTCATGACGGAATTTTCGACATTTTTCTTCAAATGTCCATCGATCCTACCTAGTAGATGACGAAAATGAGGTCCGTTCAAAACTGTATATATATATATATATATATTTGTCTGTTACCGCTCTAGCGGTCGCAATTTTTGTTTGATCCTTACCAAACTTCATATTTAAGCGTTTTATGTAAAAAGAAAGATCAAGTTCGTTAACGGCTGAAATCGGACCAGTGGGAGGGGGGGTTTAGAGGGGAGGAAATTCGAAAATTCGAAATATCTCCGTTACTATACCTCAGATCGAAACCAATCCTATTGCAAATTAAATGTACTACAAATATTGTTATATACATTTATTCTGTATCTTGAATATTAACCGAGATATTTGCATTTTCGGAGTTTCCGCCGAGAGCTCTGGCAGCCGTTTCCATAACTATCGTCCCTCGTGAATAGGTTTAGAGGTTAGGTTAACTGTTTTTTGGGGCTAGAAACTAGTGGGTTATTACGCCCTAAATAATGTTTTTTAGGTTTAGAGGTTTCTTACTGCTACAGTTGTTATTAGGCAGATTTCTCTATTGTAAAACTTCACGTGGGAAATCTGCTTAGTTTACGCAGCCCCTGCGTGACGGACTTTTGTTTTTTTTCACTGTCTTGATTATTAACCGAGATATTTGCATTTGTTAGTTTTCAGCCTGCTGTAAATCCCCTTCTACTTCTCATGTCATATTCACAATAAGATGTTATAAAGCACTTTATTTGATGCCTAAATAGCAAAAATAGTTCTCGTGACGCACGCGGAAAATCTGCTTAGTTAACGGACGTTTTAATATATTTCCGAGTTGGCAATGAAATTGTCAGTTTTACATTATTTGGTTCCTGGGTAACTTAGACTTTAATGAAATGTGTTCAAGCGATTTTTTAGGCCTTTACTCACTTCTATTGAGTAACATTTATTATGAGCTAGTTTTATGGGGAATATGCATGGCCTGAGTAATCAACTATAGTCAAAAACATTCATGAACATTTGAATACTTTTAGTTAGAATGCATTTTGGTCACATCTAGCCTAATTTCTTCCTAAAATTTGGTTGATGATTCCAAGTTGTTGTGCACTTGCGAGAATATGTAGTACAATATCGTATTTGGTCCAATGGGAATACTTCTACATCATCAAAGCAGGTGTAACATTTAAATCCATTGTGTTGGGATGCTTGTGCGTCTTTCTGTTTAAGTCTAGGGAGATTTTCAAATCGTAATTAAGGGGGCTTTTATGGCCGAGATGGGTAGAAAAGGTGTCACATTCCTTGTGTAGAAACCTGTTGGCAGAGGCTCTTGATGAAGAAGATCCAGGACAATCCGGCAAGGTTATCCAGTCTGAGGGTAGTAACCGAGCCGTGTAAAGTTTGCTAAGACCAGCGGTCCAATTCAGGTCATTGGTGACCCACCGGCTTGCCTCCATCGCCTCCCCCTGCCGTATTAACATCCCCAACGACGAAGAATATCGGAGAATTCACCCCACGGTTAACACTTATACGACTGACTAACAACAAGGGGCTACAGGCCTTATGGTCCAGTGCCTATTCAGAACGCCCGCCAGCTTAAGTCTTCAAATAACAAACCCTAAACTTTTCTTCCATCATCAAGAAGCCACTTCTTGGCCTTGGTTTCGAAATATATACTTCTCTGAACTTGAACCTCTTCTCTAGATTACACATTAAATGTATGAATGTCTGTTCAAATATATGATAAGATATGATACCTAATTCCAATAAAATTGGGTCCCAATTGATTTTATTTTAGTTCGTGAGCTATGATATAGGAAAGATTTCAGGACAATAAACGAACAAGAAAAATAAATTTAAAAATACAAGAGGATAGGATTTAAAATAAATGAAAAAAAAAATCGTGAATGTATCAAGATAACTAAGTAACGGAAAATTAGTTCAGTTAATTAGTTTTACTATATTATAACATTTATATAAGAACTAGGAACTATACTGAAATAGTAAACCTAATTATTTGGGAATTTTGCGTTTCTCAATAAAGCTACCGTTGAACCCCAGTAAATACTACTACTAATTTAATCAAAACTAGCTCATACTCTAACTACGAAAACAAAGCAAGACACTTGGTAAAAATATCGTATCGTATTAAAGTAAATCTGCCAAAATGGAAAACAGTAGCTCTGAAATTCAAGTGGTCTATCTGACGCTCCCCGCCATGTCTATGGCAAGATGTTATTCTTTAACGTATACTTTGTGTTAATAAGGCTAATTGGGACGAATTTTCTATAGTTTGCCATCCTTTTCTAGCCTAGGTTGGACTACGGACTTTATTTAATGAGTTCTACACTAAATAAGCTCGTATTGCTAAGGTGAGAATCGAAATGACGTTTCCAGGTTTAGCAATTGAGATCATGACCAACGCCTATTGAGTATGGCATTAGAGATCGAATGATGCTACTTTCTTATTCAAGTATCCAATAAGTTTACTTACATTGCTGGGTATGGAACGGGGATAGATGGAACCTCGAAGGCACATCAACTCAAATCTGTTTACGGTATTTCATGGTTGTAATGGATTTTTTTTTGTATCTGCTTTCCTTTTAATGTTTTGTTTAAGCTCTGTTTCTTATTATACTTAACCTTACTTATTTTTTTTTATTTTTTCTTTCCAGATCATGCAGAAAGGAATAATCGTGGTACTGCTTGCCTGCGCAGCTTCTGCTGCCATGGCTCAGGTGTTCCTGCCCGTGTCCCTGACAGCACCTCCACTGGGACAACCCCTGGTCTACAACGAGCCAGAGCCCAGAGCACAGCTGGCACACCGGGACGTCGTCATTGCTTCGGAAGCCGAGTCCCACCTCCCCCCGCAGCTCACCAACCCCTTCTACAGGAACCCCAGGATCGCTCAAGCACTCGCCAAGGAGTCGTGGTTCGGCCCCGGTGAGATGCACGTCAGCATGAGGGAGACCGAGAAGATCCCAAGGGGAAAGATCATCTCTGTCTTGAAGAACGCAGGTCTTGCAAGGCGTAGGAGGTGAAGAACGTCAGTTCGGAAACCCAGGAAGGAGCACGTTAAGTGATCTATAAGGGACTTTTTACCTTCAAAGTCCCGAAAAATAAGTTGAATTCATCATTATAACTCAACCCTACAGATTCGCGGATTTTCTAAAACGACAAAGTTGTCCTTCAAAAATTCAGAACTTACCAAATCCATTATAACCTGGTTTATAAAATTAACAATTCAAAAACCAAATTAAAAAATAAAATAAAAAAATAGGTACAACTCTAAGGAGATGTAGTAAGAAAACAATTTCTTTTACTGGGTGTGCCACTTGCAATTTTTAAAATAGTCATTTAGAGTGGCATTCTAACATTTGTCAATCAAATTATGATCATCTTTATGGAACTTCTCCTGATTTATCAGAACTCTTTTCAACAACGAACGGGGATCAAATAGTCGATACTAATTTGAACTGAAAATATCTTTCTCCCCAGCAATTTAATAATCAATGACCCACCCCTTTGAAATCAGCGATAAATTTTGTCCAGCCTTAAGCTCTTTTGTTATCCTCTTATCCCTGGTATTGGATTTTAATGTGTACATAAGAAATGTAATTGTAGTAAAGAAGATATATTTTTGGTTTTGCGATAACATTTATTTTTCTATCTTTTGCATGACATTATCACATAATTGTAAGAAAGATTTTACATTCCAATAATTATATAATGATAAATGACTGATTCAAATTGACTGAGCTTAAGACTACAAACATTCCCTTATAATATTAAAGATCGTTTTCCCGTTTAACAAAATTTCTTTTCTTTTGCGAGTAAGAGAGTGCTTTTGTGATCAACTATATTAGAATTATTCTTACTTATTTTTTTGTTTGACAAATAATTGTTTTATTTAAGATAATACTTTGTAAATAATATTTTAAAAGACTTAGTCTTAATTGTGGAGTGAATTGCATGAAGTGAATATTTTAATTTACAACGGTTTATCCTATTTTATAATTATATTACCATTTTATTCCTAGTCTAGATATACATTTTATTCTATATATGTACAGTGTTGAATTACTTTAGATATAATTGAAAGTGATAATTTGTTTCATATTTTGTAAATAAAAATCTAATTTTGTGGTTTATTATTTATTTACCCTTTTATCTTAAAAGTAGTTATTTGATATAGACTTATAATTTTATTTACTTTTTAAGGAACTCAGTGGACAAATTGTAAATATGCATGTAAATTTTGTTGAAAATAAATTATTCTTAACATTTGTTACTCATAAGGATTTTCATGTCTTTATTTTATTATCTCATTTCATTTTGCTTTTGACTTGCCCAAATTTACATATATATTTACGGGGTTACTTCCAGCAGTTTGAATCACACCACATTTCACCTCAGAAAAATGATGTGGTATTTCATGAAATATTGCTACCCTTAAATATTATTATTGTGACATGAGATGGGGTGGAAAAATTAATGTTATGGCTCTTCAATATATACAAGGTGTAACAATGAGAGTATTCCTCTTTAAAATAATCATAACAATTCTATTAGTTGTGATAAGAGCGTGAACAACGTACTGTTAGAAAGAGGAAAATCTTGAGTTTTTCATGGTTTCCGATAGGTAGCAGCAGTATGCATGAGGCAACGTCCACTTCCCAAACTGAACCACTAGACAAACAGATAGGTTTTTTCTGTTGTACATATTGTGCGAATCAGTAATAACTGTCGAGCATGACATTCATAGGTGTTGATCCTCCTACAGAGTCGTTGACATGAACCATTCCGAGAAACAGGCTGTTTATGTAAAGACAAATCGTTCGAGTTTCTAATGTAGAAGTGGAGAGCGTTGACTTAGTTCGTGCATCTAAAGGAGACCTATGAAGAGGTATGAAAAAAAAACTTTTTGATTTTCACTATCATCAAAAATAAAAATTAATTGTGATTGTTTATTACTCTCAAAAATATAGACCTTCCAAATCGGATGATTTTTTTGTACACCCTATACATTATAAGTTCTTACTAGTCACAGGCAGAAGTAAAACAATAAATACTGGTTAATATTAACAGTTTTTGTACATAACGATTATTATCATTGTAACTCAGAACACCACTGTGTATTCAGTTGAAGACACCAAGTGCTTAAGTTTCATATAAGTGTGGAGCATTTAAAATTTTATGCTCAAGAATAAAAATATTACCTTATCTACAATATTATCAGGATCAATAAAAAGGGCTTGGTCCTCTATTAGTGGTTTAATTAATGCAAAGTGCACTTTCAGAGTCATCGCTCCAAAATCAGTGCCACCGAGCTGACAAAAAAAACCTTAAGACAAAATAACAAACATTGCATGGTCAACAGTCTAAAAACATACATAAAATAATAAAACAAAACATGTACAGGATAAAAACCAATATAAAATTTAAAAAAATAGCACATCGATAAAAATAAAAACCATAATCATGCGACATAAAGATAAAAGTTAAAAACATATAAACTTTAAATTAAAATAATAATTAAATTAAAAGCAGACAAATTACTAAAGAAAAAGCATATATTTACATCTCACAATGGGGTGAAAATCCCCCTACCCTACAATAATTTTTCCAATGAACATTTATAATTATATCTACTTAATAGTATTGCAATGGTCAAAGAAAAAAAAAATCTAAATACAATTATGGAGCTGCGTGAATCACTCAGCTCAGAGAAAAACCACATTTAATAGTTAATTTTGGAACAAATACTAGTCAAGCACGTCTTTCAGAATAATATTTATTTATTAGCAACAAGTTTCACCAAATTAGTGTCATCTTTAGTCCTATTTTGTAAAATGTAAAATAAAAATACACGATAATGGGTTAATATGTCAACTGTCACCTCTATTACTGGATATGCAATTACTAATATTAAGCAGGAAGACTGCATCTTCTTATGCTGAAGTCCTGGATAATGTTACATCGATCATTCAACATTATACAAAGCAATCAATCAAAGAGGTATAAGATGAGTTATTTATAGTTGCCTACTATTAGTAGCTGTCTTGCATCTATGGCGACAGCCATGAGGTTAACTGATTCTCAGCCATGATTGCTTGGTTATTTTGTTCATTTTATAATTTCTTATCATGCAACTAATGTTCTAGGTAAGAAACGATTATATATATATATATATATATATATATATATATATATATATATATATATATATTTATACATATATATTTAAAGTTGTGTTTTCTATAAAGCCAAAAGAAATAATTAAAACAAACCCGTAACAAGAATATATTAGGTACCCGGGCGATGGTCGGAAAATCATTGTTGACTGAATAGCAATGTTATTTTTATAGCAAGCTTCGTGAACGCGCTTTGAACAACCATATTGTGTTTAAACACATAATGTCTTTTGTTAACATGACATTACCAAGTAACATTTAATAGTTATAGGTAGTAAATAGTAATTTCAATAATTTCAACATATCGAAGGAAATACCAGAATTAAAGTGTATGATTCCCCAAATCTTCCACTGTCGCATCTTGTGCAAATTAAGAAAGTCCGAACATAGCCGACTCCTGCCGACCTCACGCAGAATACAAATGCAAATATCTCGGATAATATTCAAGATACAGAATAAATGTATAGAACAATATTTATAGTAAATTTAATTGGCAATAAGATTGATTCTGTACAATATTTCGATCCGCCGCATAGTAACGGAGATATTTCGAATGTTCGCAAATCCTCCCCTCTAAACCCCCCCCCTCCCACTGGCCCGATTTCAGCAGTTAACGAACTTGATCTTTCTTTTTACATAAAGCGTCTAAATATCGAGTTTGGTAACGATCAAACCAAAATTGCGACCGCTAGAGTGGTAACAGACAAATATATAAATATAAATATATATATACAGTTTTGAACGGACCTCATTTTCGTCATCTACTAGGTAGGATCGATGAACATTTGGAGAAAAATGTCAAAAATTCCGTCATGAGTACAACCTCAATAGCTGATTTCCCTTAAGGGAAATCTGCTAAAATTAAATAATCGAAACGCTCTAGTAGTTTATATTTCTAACTAACGTTTTATGAAGAACTAAAGATTAAGTTCGTTAATGACTGAAATCTGATCATTGTGGGGAGGGGGGTTTAGAGAGGAGAATTTAGAAATTTGTTAATATATCCGATATTATGCGTTGAACCGAAAAAGAGTTTAGAACCATTCTTATTGAAAATGTAACGTTCTATACATGTTGTTGGGTACGTTTTTTCACTATCTAGATTACTAACACGGATTATTTTCATTTTTTTAGTTTTCGGTGTTCAGTAAACCCCCACTCATGTCATACTTACAATAAGCTGTTTTGTTATAAATCACTCTATTTTAAACCTTAATAACAAATATTGTTCTCATTGAACTTTTACGCTTTGAAATAAATGCAAATCCGTGACGCAAGTGGGAAATCTTCTTAGTTTCCCCTAATTTCCTCAAGTATTCTGAAGTCCAGGTCGCAGCTAAAGTATCAATACTTCTTGATGATATTGTTAAGTCTGTAATTCCAGCCTCAGGCGACTAACGCATTACTGCATCTAACCCATCAATTAATGACTTGTAAATTATCACCGACAAATTATAATATATTCAGCAATTGCATACTTAAAGACTTTACGGGTTGTTTATTCAAACAAGGACATCATCTTTACTCAAACAGCAATTTTCTGCTGCATTCACCACAATAATTATAATTGCAAATAGTAAATGGTTAGGGACACATTATTCCTGCATGTAAATCTTACATAGGTCATAAGTGCAACTCAATTTATTTATTTTATAGCTACTTATGAAATAACTGCAAAAAAGAAATAAACTCACTAGCAATAGCAACACTCACAAAAACAACCCCACAATCACACACAGACTCAAGGCTACACGAATATTTCCATTTCCGTCCATACCAATGGTGTTTGAAAAATCTAGGAACAGCTAAAACAAAAAAAGTTCGTCACGCAGGGGCTGCGTAAACTAAGCAGATTTCCCTTGTGAAGTTCACACAACACCACCGGCAATATAAAGTGAATAAATACCAACTGTAACAAGAAATCTGTTATCCTCCCGACGGGAAACTTCTGAAATGTAAAAAACAGATCAACAAACGCCGCATCGAGGAGAAAAAAAATTACTGAAATATATCAGAATATAGCATATTAATTTCATTGAAAGCTATTTACTATATTTTGTATTATAATTTATAGTGAATCAGAATAATTTTTATCTCAATTAATCAAACTATAGTAGTCCAAGAACTTAAGACGAGGGGGGGGGGGGTGTCACCATAACATACTTTCATATATCTCGTATAATAATGGTCTTTTGTAAACAATATTTTGTATTGAAGCTTCGAATAATTTGCTTTATAATAGGACAGAGTATTAATTATGTAACATAAGTAGAAGGGGGGGGGGCTGTTAGCTGAGGGCTAAAAACTGAAAAATGCAAATATCTAGCTAGGTTAATATTCAAGATAGAGAATAAATGTATGTAGCAATATTTATAGTAAATTTAATTTGCAATAAGGTTTAATCTAAACACTTTTTCGATAGTAACGGAGATATTTTCAAAATTCTGCTCCTATTAACCACCCCTCTCCCTCGTTCGATTTCTGAAGTTAACGAACTTGATCTTTCTTTATACATAAAATCATTTGATATCGAGTTCGGTAATGATCAAAGAAACATTACGACCACTACAGTGTTAATAGACATATATATATATATATATATATTTACAATTTTGAAAGGACCTCATTTCGTCATATCCTAAGTAGGATCGGTGGACATTTGAAGAAGAATTTTGAAAATCGCGTCATGATTACGACCTCAATAGCTGATTTCCCCTAAGGGAAATCTGCTAGGAATACAGGGTGAATAAAATGCTCACCTAAATTCTAAATGAAATTATCCCAAAACATACTGATCTTCGGTCCCCGGAAAGAATTCATGTGATATACTGCTGATTGTAACAAGCTGACTACCTAAATGGAACGTTTCACATTTCTACGATCCCATTAGCGAGTATGAAGGATACTATCTACTTTCAAGTAAAATCTATCCTAATACCAGTAATGGAGATGCTTTTACCGGCGGGAGGATAACCTAAGGTTGCTTCTAGTTAATGTACCATTAAATCAAGTAACATTTACCTCATAATCTCTTCAATGAATCCCAGGCTCATTTTCATGATTTAAGAACAATCAGATGTAATTTCTTGGTATTATTAAAATGATTTTTTGAAAACGCAAGTACATTAATTTCCTTATCAAGGCGAAGACACATTAAATGCTAAGGAAAATGGATCCTACGTATGAGAACCGGCGGGACAAGTTGGCTGAAAAATAACTCACCCGTTTGTCAAGAAAATCAGTTGAATTTCATTGAGTTTCACAAATCATTTAGCCCAGTTAGTACATTTTTATTAGTAAACAATCATAAAATTAAACTTTTTATAATAGATGTATAATTTATTATTAAAAATACCTAAGTAAATGGGATTCAGTTTGTTTTACCTTTCGTTTTGAGTAGTTGTGGCTCGCAGCTTTTTAGAAATCACAATAGCTTTGCTGGCCTTTCGGTAAAAATGTATTACCTTTTTACAGACCTTAAAATTCCTACAAATATATTAATAACATTTGGAATTTAAAAGTCCGCCACACAAGGGCTGCGTAAACTAAGCAGATTTCCCGTGTAAAGTTATACAATTGAGGAATCTCCATACGAGTGCCGATCAGTTACGGAAACGGGCGAACTAGCTTTTGCCGGGGGCCATAGCTCGTCCGTTGCACTTAATAAAAATGCAAATATCTCGGTTAATATTCAAGATAGAGAATAAGAAGAAGAATAAGATTGGTTCTATACAATTTGTCAATGCGACGCGTAGTAACGGAGATATTTTGAATTTTCGAAAATCCCCCTCTGAACGTCCCCCCCTCCCATTTTCGATTTCAGCCGTTAACGAACTTGATCTTCCCTTTTACATAAAACGATTAAATACCGAATTTGGCGACGATTAAACAACAATTGCGACCGCTAGAGTGTTAACAGACAAATATATATATATATATATATATATATATATATATATATATATATATATATATATATATATATAATTTTTCGAAAATCGCTTCATGAGTATGAGTCAATTGCTGATTTCCCTTAAGTTAAATCTGCTAAAACATGTGTAGCATTGCGTACATTATAGGTTTAATAATAGAGATCATGAAATTAAGGGTCTTGGGTAACAACTTATATTTAATCTATTGATATTCATATTGGGGAACAAATATTCTCCAGGGCTAAAAACACTAATATTCAAATAAATTGTTTTGTCAATATTTTTTATTTTTTGTATAAGGGTATAGGAGCATTGTTGATCTTTCCAAAAATCGTTTACTATCCTAAATTATTTTCTATTCTATTGAATTTCATGAGAACATTGGCGAAAAAACAAGAACTTTATTTTTGACTAACCTACAATCGTCTGGACCTGATTGAATTAATAATAGTCTAAACGATGTGATCCTGTCAGATTTTTTAAAATAAATTTTTGTATTACAATATATTAAAATTGAATAATTGTTTTAAAATAAAATAAAATCAGTTTACCCGTTTGAGTCATTTATGTAACTATTCTGTGCTCTTTATACAGCCATCTATATATTTTATTTTGAAGTTCCTAACAGGAATGAAGGTTTTGGCTGTGAAATTTATTTGATAATATGTTCAGGAAGGGATGTAATATTTATTAAGATTATATATAAGGGTGTGAAAGGGCGTCTTTAGGTTTCTAGGTAATCAGTGTAAACCCTTTTTTCGGTTCTTTTTTGGCCAGAAAACATTGTTTTAAAAAACTTCATATCTACAATCACATTGAAGAATTAGGGTTCCTTTGAACTATAGAAAGCAGTGATGGTGTGAAGTCAAAACCACCCCTATTAAGGGTGTTCAGATTTCCGAAAATCTTTTGTTCTATAAAAATTCAAACTTGTTTATAGGACGAAGGTCTTCTTTGTTACCTCCTCGTAGTTGACATATTCCAAATTACCTACTTCAATATACTGAAAATAATTTTTTTTTTTTGAACTACTATAAAAAATATAACACAGCAAGAGTATATTGTGGTGCAAGCTGGAGTTAAACATTGGCCCACATAAAATTGTATCTTATTTTTTCTCCTGAAAATAACTTATGGTCTTGTCAAATCCTACACTCGTCCCACATATTGCTATGTCAGTAGAGATGATTCATACATGAGCACATTCACATTTTCGGGTGACCTGTTCAAAATGAATTAAATATTCAAGGCAGTAGGCATGAGTATTCCGAAATGCAACAATAGAGGATATGTATGCGATTTAAATCTCTCCAAATATATATTTTTTACACAATGTGTCAAGGTGTTAATTAAAAATAAAACGGTTTATCTTTCATTTCTCTTGATAAAATTTTAAAAAGTTATTATTGAAGTGTAGAAATTAGCAGGGTTATAGCTTTTTTAAGTACACGCTAGTGGTTCTTGTTGAATCTTTATCTTACATTTTAGCAGCTTTCCCTTAAGGAAAATCAGTTATTGAGGTCGTACTAATGATACAGTTTTCGAAAATGACCTCAAATGTCCGTCGATCCTGTCTATTAGACTACGAAAATGAGGTCCTTTCAAAATTATATCTATACTAGCTAAGGTACCCGGCTTCCCTCAGGTATTCATTAGGGGCTGAATGATGATGTTATTTTTTTTGGCAAGCCTTTACTTCCCAAAACATTTTAACATTTCCCGATGTATACCCATCGTTGCTGTGGATTTGTTAATAATAAAATTATTTGTTATGTAAGGCTTCACTGTCGACAGTATTTTTATATTTCCCGTCTCATGTTTACGTAGTTTTTTTTATATATATAATTCATAATCATAGAAAGTATTCTGTCCGCCAAACTACCCGTGTGTTTGAATGAAACTTCCGTTCCCTTGATTACGGTACAAAGACCAACAGTGACTGGAAACGTAAGTATGCTCATTTCTGCAAATATTTTCAGTATTGCCCTACATTTTAATTTTTTGAAAATGTTGTTTTGTTTCAAGTATTGTAATACACTGTCTATATACGGGCTACAGTCATGTAGTAATTTAGTCAAAGTGTATGGTAGGTCTATGTGAGTCCTTAAATAGCAGTCGGTAAGAATATGTTTTATAGTAAGTCTACAGCTATAGTGTTGGCAGTAGGGTTCGTCTTCTCCAGTAAGTGTGAGTCAGTCGTGAATGACCAATTCTCAACCTCGTTAAAACTACTTCTCTTCTGATATATTTTCCTTAAAAATCCGTCATAAAAAGAATCACATTCTATTGTAAATTTCAAATTTATGACCATTGGAGAAGTGATATTTTTTTTATTTCAACAGCACAGAAATTAAAATAAGTTTTATTCCTTTTTCATTCAATTAATACCATAATCCTGATAAAAGTCGGAAAACGAAAGGAGCATTCGCAATACAGGAATAAGCACATAACAGACACTTAAGCGAGATAATTTAGGCTATTGACAAACTTGTTTGCTTAATGATATAACAATTTAAAAACAGAAAGGTCCATTCTAAATGCTCACTTTAAAGTGATCATCATAGAAAAATAACGTGTATAACTTTGATATTCATTACCTCCTCTCGTAACTTCATTATCCTCATATCGTTATGTCATGTCATGTCACCTCAAATTTATGTAAATTTTAAAAAATAACGAATTTGTGTACAAGTCATCAAAAATGAAATGTCATCAAGGCTTCAGACCTTCTACATCTTGTAATAAAATGATATTGCTTAAAAATATCACTGATTTATAAAGGGATTCTTAGCATACGAAAGTGACTTATTATTTTGTCTACTGGGCTAAACATCCCCGGAACAACTACTGCAATAAAATTTAAGGGCTGAATACTTCAATATACTTCAAAAAAATAGTATTTCTCACAAAAAATAGTTTCTTTACTAAAATAAATAAAAAACATTTTTAAGTTAAATGATTTTATTGAAACAAATACAGATGTAAATTACGGAGAAAATGTACCAATAGCTAAGAAATAATCCGAAGTCCTAGGGAGCAGTCATGACACCATTCTCCTCATCAATTTAGGGCATTGATTTAGAGAAATATATACAATCGTGGGGCGTGTGAAATTTCTATCAACGGTCAACTTCATATGATTTTAAATGCTATTTACGTATTTTTCAGGTTATTTATTAATTTGTCTGAAATTGATGAGGAGAGTGGTGTCGTGACGGTTACCTAGGACCTAGGATTATTTTTTTGCTTTTAGTAAATTTTCTTCGTAATTTTTATCAGCGTTTTTTCCACAATAAAATCTTATCTTAAATATTGTTTTTTACTTATTTTATTTTCAAGTCTTTAGTTTTAATTTCTCATGCTTTTTAGTCTATAGCGCCTCATAATAAAAGGTTTATTTTCCTGACAATTTGTTGAAGGGTCAAAATTCAATTACTCATTTGACCCAAATAAATAAACAGGAAAAATATAGATGAGTCATTATTATACGTCAGATCGAGAAATTGTACAAACCCAATATAATTAAAAAAGTCATTCCCTATAAAAGTGATTAAACACATTTTTTCTGTATCTAGAATAATAACCCTACTTATAGTCGTCCCACGTTAAAAAGAAGCCAATGTATCATGAAAATCCTTATTTCAAGCTTAAATATTTTTTTCCTCTTACTTCATACGTTCTATTATTATTAACAGAGTCTGTGACGGAAGGTGGAAGATAAATAAAAATTCAAATGAATCATATAACCTCTTTAGAGCCCAACTAGTTTCGCGTCCACTCGATCCCTCATCGGGAGCACTCCTCAACATGTGGACAAATCATAAATACATTTTTGTGGTATAACCTTCCACCAACCAAGTCAGGCTTAGACTAACTGAATGCAAAATGACTGGCCACGTCAGCTGATTACAATCGATGCATGAAGACGTAAAAACATCGATTATTTCCTAAGAAATTCAGTCTGGACATTAAACAAAATCATTGCAGTTGCATTATTATGTGATTAGTTTTAGCCGATTTCCCTTAATCAGCTATTGAGGTCGTACTCATGACGCGATTTTCGAAAAATTTCTTCAAACGGCAATCGATCCCATCCAGGAGAGGACGAAAATGAGGTCCGTTCAAAATTATATATATATATATATTTGTCTGTCAACGCTCTAGCGGTCGCAATTTTTGTTTAATCGTCACCAAACTCGGTATTTAATCGTTTTATGTAAAAAGGAAGATCAAGTTCGCTAATGGCTGAAATCGGACCAGTGGGAGGGGGGGTTTAGAGGGGGATTTTCAAAAATTCGACATATCTCCGTTATTATGCATCAGATCGAAAAATTGTATAGAACCAATCTTATTGCAAATTAAATTTACTATAGATATTGTTTTATGCATTTATTCTCTATCATGAATATTAACCGATATATTTGCATTTGTAATCTGCGTGTGGTCGGACTTTCAGCCGAGAGCTCTGGTGGCCGTTTCCTTAACTATTCGTCCCTCGTGAACTGGTTTAGAGGTTAGGTTAACTGTTTTTTGGGGCTAGAAACTACTGGGTTATTACGCCCTAAATAATGTTTTAGTTTTAGAGGTTTCTTACTACTACAGTTGTTATTCGGCAGATTTCTCTATTGTAAAACTTCAAGTGGGAAATCTGCTTAGTTCACGCAGCCCCTGCGTGACGGACTTTTTGTTGTCTTTTCGGACCAATGGGATCAAACCAAAGAAGTGGAGTGATATAGAATGTTCAAAGAACTGCTAAAAGAAAGACTCAATTTTTGAAATGTTGTATATCTTTTAAAATGATTGTTAATCTTCCTTTATTAATTTTAGCACTATTCAAAATTGACGTTTCCTCAGAAGCAGAAGTATGTTAATCGATGCGCAGAACAAGTGTCAATGATAGAAAAAAAGATGTCAAGTACTAGAATGTTGAGATCACTACTGAATACATCGCTTACGACCAGCTGATGTAATTCTCTGAGCAGTCTGCCTCATACAGAGTCAGTTGGCATGACTGACAGTACTGCATATACTCGGGTATAAGCCTTAAAAAAAGAGCGACACGCAGGGGCTCAGTAAACTAAGCAGATTTCCTACGTGTGTCACGTATTTGCATTTATCTCAAAACATAAAAGTTCAATTAGAACAATATAACAGCTTATTGTTAATATGACATGAGTAGGAGTGGAGGTTTACTGAGGGCCAATAACTAAAAAATCCAAATATCTCGGTTAATAATCAAGTGCAATTTTCGTGGAACCTGCTTACGATTTTGGTGGGAAAGGTTTTTGATTGTACTGAGCTCATATTCCAATTAGAATACAGGCATGTAGTTCTCTTAGTACAAGTTTTAATTACCTTTATTTTAGCACTAAGTAATTGTCTTTAGCGTTTTGTATGCCCGAATGACGCAATGTTTTATTTAAACATTACGCGCTGGTAAAACCGGGTAGCAGCTATGCCACGATTCTCGAAACATGAAAAGTATAGTTTCCTAAGGGAAATCTGCTAAAAGCTGTGTAAGTAAGTAGAAAGTAAAGCCTCGTGTAGAAAGTTCTCCAATCACACGTCTCCTTTTCATCCCTATTAAATACATCACATCAGTATCTATCTCTGAATTTGTAAGTTTGTGCCAGAAGATAGCATAGAAACGCCGTCCCCAACGCTCATGTGATACGTACATTTTGGTCATTTCAATATTTAATTTTTATATTTTTGAGCATGATACGAACTGCTTGGAGACTTTAGCCGAAAGTGTGTCAGAGATTTGCACTTACTTCACCCTGCTTAGCAATAGTTGCTTGATCGCTGATGGTGTTTGCCATCTGAATAGCAATCGGCTTTCTTGCCCAATCCGCCAAACCTTCGTCACTCGTCATGCTCCCGTCCAGGGCGTTTGGCAAATCAATTAGCCTAGCGTAATCAATAAACCACTTGCTTAATCAATCACAATAAGTGCCGATAAAAGATTCCTCAACTGTAGGTATCGTCTCTTCAATGGCTCCGATAAAGAATCGAAGGATTGTGAACAAATAAAAATACCGGATTGCATTTGGTGTTAGTTTAATATATCAGAAATATTTATATCGAACGGAGGAGCTCAGGTTAGCCATGCGAGTTAAAGCGTTGACCATAGTCTCACATGGTAAACCTAGAGTGGTGAGTTCGATTCTCGCCTGAGCAAAGAAAATTATTTAGTGACGGAATTCATTAAATAGCATCCTAAGTCCCACCCTGGCTAGAAACGGGTGGTAACCTGTAGATAACCCGTCCCAAATAGCCTTAGTTGCAAAAAGTGGCGTTAATAAATAATAATAATATCGAACGGAGGTTACGTTGTCAGAGTAGAAAAAAGTCAGTCACGCAGGTTTCCCAAGTGATGGTATAACACACGTGAACTCGTCTCATCACATATTCCCTATTTCTAGAAAAAAAAGTCCGTCACGCAGGGGCTGCGTAAACTAAGCAGATTTCCCTCGTGAAGTTTAATAATGGATAAATATACATACTGCTAACACACCACCGTGAATAAATACAAACGGAAATAAGAAATGTTTCATCCAATTTCAATAACCTGCCGACAGGAAGCGTTAGGTTAGAAATGTAAACAAACGGGTCGGCCCACCTTACACCGGAAAGAAAAACAATTACTGAAATATATCAGAATATAACACATTAATTTTATTGAGAACTATTTACTATATCTAGTACTGTAATTAATAATGAGTCAGAATAATTGTTATCTCAATCAATAAAATTTTAGTAGTCCAAAACATTAAGATGTTAAGATGGGAGGTGGAGAGTCACCAGGGCATATTTCGTTTAATAAAGGTTTCTTGAATACAATTTTTGGTATTTAAACTTCCAATAATGTGATTTATTATGTAGCAGAGTATTGTTTACGTAACATGAGTAGAAGTGGCGGTTTGCTGAAAACTGAAAATGCAAATATCTCGGTAAATATTCAAGATAGAGAATAAACGTATATAACAATATTTATAGTAAATTTAATTTGCAATAAGATTGGTTATATACAATTTTTCGATCCGACATATAGTAACGGAGATATTTCGAATTTTCGAAAATCCTCCCCTCTAAACCCCCCCTCCCACTGGTCCGATTTCAGCCGTTAACGAACTTGATCTTTCTTTTTACATAAAACGACTAAATATCGAGTTTGGTAAGGATCAAACAAAAATTGCGACCGCTAGAGCGGTAACAGACATATATATATATATATATATATATATATATATATATATATATATATATATATATATACAGTTTTGATCCGACCTCATTTTCGTCATCTCCTAGGTAGGATCGATGGACATTTGAAGAAACATGTCGAAAATTCCGTCATGAGTACAACCTCAATAGCTGATTTCCCTTAAGGGAAATCTGCTAAAAGAAAAAAAATACTTTAGATACCTAGAACATGTAAAATATGTCGACATTTTTATTTGATCTTTAACAAATACCATATTCACTCATTTTATGTCAAACTAAAAGAGAAGATTTTAAATGGCCAAAACCGGTTTGGAAAAACCACTTTTAAACGTTTAAAAAATGGGTAATATGTAAAGTCAAAAGTCCGTCACGCAAGGGCTGTGTAAACTAAGCAGATTTCCCACGTGAAGTTTTACAATAGAGAAATCTGCCTGGTAATAACAGTAGTAGTAAGGAATCTCTATACCTATTCACGAGGGATGGAAACGGTCGCACTAGCTCTCGGCGGAAAGGCCCGAGCATAGCCGACTCCTGCCGACCACACACAATACAAATGCAAATCTCGGTTAATATTCAAGATACAGAATAAATGTATAGAACAATATTTATAGTAAATTTAATTTGAAATAGTATTTGTAATTCTCCCACTGGTCCGATTTCAGCCATTAATGAACTTGATCCGTCTTTTTACTAAAATGAATAAATATTAAGTTTGGTACCGATAAAAAAAAAATGCTAATGCTACAGCGTTAACAGACAAATATATATGTGTATATATGTATATATATATATATATATATATATATATATATATATATCAAAACTCGCGTCATTAGTAGGACCTCAATAGCTGATTTCCCGTGAGGGAAATCTGCTAAAAATGTAACATATCATAAACTAAAATATTATGACCAACGCAGCATAGGCTCAACTAGCTACTTTAGTTTAACACAACTGAGAATCATTTTCAGTGTCGGGTTCGTTATTATTTTTATTTATTTATTAACGTGCTACAATGGCTAATCAGGACGGGTTATCTACAGGCTAGTATCATTTTCTAGCCAGTGTGGGACTAAGGATTTTATTTAATGAGTTTTCCACTAAATGAATTCCTATTTGCCTTGCTAGGAATCGAACTCGTCACACTAGGTTTGGCATGTGAAATTAAAGCCAACCCCTAGCTCACATGGCTAACCCGAGACCATTAGTTCGTTATTAGCATAGATACGTTTTGGCTTTCCTCTTTGCCTGTCAGGGAGGGCATTGAGGTGCTTGAAGTACTATTGTGCTAGCCTTAAATCTCCATTCAAGCAAGAGAGTAGCTGGATTTTAAAAGGAATATAAACCTTATAAAATCCTGGTACTCTCTTGCCTGTGGCTTCTTTTTTAATTGACTCGACATGTTCAATGTCACCTGAATCTTAAATTCTCCAGCATTCCGCATTCAGGCACAATGTGCTAAGGAGTCTCCACTTCTTCTCCACAGCACCTACATATTGGTGTTTCACTGAGTTTTATGTTAAACATGTGTCTATTCATCTCCCAGTGCACTGAGACCACTCCCACCACATCTCTTAATTGCTTCTTAGGCAGTCTTATGCAGATTCCCTTGGTTCAGCTCTCTTCAAACTCTATGAGGGCCTTCCTATGAGTAACTTTCTACCTTGCCCATACTTTTTTCGTTTTAGCAGATTTCCATTAAGGGAAATCAGCTGTTGAGGTCGTACTCATGACGCGATTTTCGAAAAATGTCTTCATATGTCAATCAATTCTACCCAGGAGATGAAGAAAATGAGGTCCGTTCAAAACTGTATATTTATTTGTTTGTTAACACTCTAGTGGTCACAATTTTTGTTTGATCGTCATTTCAATATTTAAATTTAGGGGGGAATTTCGAAAATTCGAAAGACCTCCCTTACTATACATCAAATCGAAAAATTGTGTAAAACCAATCTTATTGCTAATTAAATATGCAATAAATATTATTATATTCATTTATTCTCTGTCTTGAATACTAACCAAGATATTTGCATTTTTCAGTTTTCAGCATTCAGCAAACCCCCACTTTTACTTATGTTATATAAACAATACTCGGTTATGTAATTAACCACATTATTCGAAGCTTAAATACCAAATATTTTTTTCTATCTTAAATATTAACCGAGATATATGTATTTTTTATTAAGTGTAATGGAAGAGCTATGGTCGCTTCTATTCGTTCCCGCCGAAAGCTAGTTCGGCCGTTTCCGTCATTGTTTGGCACTCGTATTGAGATTTCTCTATTGTATAACTTTACTTGGAAAATCTGCTTACTTTGCGCAGCCCCTGTGTGTCGGACTTTTGTTACTTGTCTTCTCCGGTTCTGAGGAAGTATTCGCCTTTCCCGGGTTGGTTGGACCCTTCTACGAATCAAATCTCTTAATCCTCTGGTTAATCAGAATTAATTCCATGCAAAACAGATCTCCACAGGGAACTGTGAATACAGATGTATTTTCTAATACAATTATTCGTACTTTTCGTAAGAAACTGTTCTTCTTACGTTAATTTATTTCTCATTTAGGACTCTACTTATACGAAGTACTTCCAATGTAGAACCATCTCATTAAGGTTCAGCACTGTATAACAGCAAATATAACAGTTATATTATGTGTTATTTGCTTTTAAATGTTGTGTCACCTGTTTTTCCAGTTTTAATAGCGAAGAAAAGTTTTATAACTCATAAAATGGTACTGAGCGACATCGCCTAGTTGCGGAACTCTTCAAATGAATAAATAAATAAAACTCATAAAATAATGTTAATGTATAAGAGATCGATAATGTATATTGATTTTATTGTTTTTATAACGGTTAGTAAGCTGCATATATGCTAATAATGTGGTATTTAGGACACATAAGACCTCTTTTTTCCCCGTTGACCTAGCGTTGCATAGTTACGGTATAGTTAGCAGCGTATGTAGATGAGACTTCCTACTTGCACGCCGGCCGTGTCTCCCGATCGTGACTTAGCTCAGGAGTATTCCGTCAGACATGTTCCAGATCTACAGATTATATGAAGACTACACTCCAAGGGGGGGGGGGATTGTTGTCAATGTTCCACTCACCGGGCTAATGGCTTGGCGCAATTGAGCCATCCTCATGACGCAACCGAGTGCGTCTGAGCATTCATTAATGAATATGCATCGTTTTCTGCAACAAGGACCTTTGTAATCACTCAAGGCTGTCTGTCTGTAGGCTCGTGTAGCAACATCCTGGAGAAGCTACCATAAGTTTTATTTTACAGCACATTTCCCTTCAAGAAATCAGCAATCGAGGTCGAAATACTGCCACGATTTTCGAACGTCCATGGATTCTACCTTAGGCATAACAAAAATAAGATCCGTTCAAAATAGAATATAATTTGTCTGTTACTGTTCTAGTGGGCTAAATTGTTCTATAGTTCAATCGTAACCAACACTATCCTTATATAAAACGAATCATCAAGTTAGTTAAAGGCTGAAATCGAAGGAAAAGGGAGTCGAAACGAAAAATGTAATATAACCTCCCTGCAGTTATATTTTCACTAGCTCAGATACCCGGCTTCGCCCGGGAATTCATCTGAGGCTGAATGGTGATGGTATTTTTTAGCAGGCTTTACATTGCACAATATTTTGACATTTACCCATCCCAGTTTTTAGGATTGATACCCATCTTTGCCGTGGATTTGCTAATAATAGAATTATTTGTTCGATAAGGCTTCGCAGTCTTCGATATTTTTATATTTCCCGTCTCTTATACATGTAAATATGGTGAATTTTTATTTCAGGCCTCCCTTTTCACCCCCCTCCCCATCGACCCTACAAATGGTAGTATAACTTAGACTCATGAAAGAATTCATGCTAAGGGACATACCGAGATGTGGTAAGTTCGGTTCAGCCGTGAGTGCCCGCTAAAGTTTTAACGAATAACTCATTTATCCTTGGGTATACTACGTGTATATAAAAAAAGTTACTCAAAATAATAAAATAAATAACTTTTGATAGGTTCATATTTGCTGAAAAGCGAATAGGAAACGAAATATCGCTATTTTTAATTTCAGGCCTTCCTTATAACCCCCACTCCTGCCCGTCCATAGAAATGTTGGTATGGCTTATTATAATGAAGGCCTCACTGCTAATACACATACCGAGTTTTATTTAGTTCGGTTGAGTCTTTTTTGGCAAATAATATTTTTGACTCCCGCTATAATTTTTAGCGTATAACGCATTTAAACTTCGGTATACGACAAAAGTGTATATAACATAAGTTACTCTAAATAACAAAATAAACAACTTTTGTTATGTGCATATTTCCCGAAAAACCAATAGAAAACGAAATATCGCTATTTTTAATTTCAGGCCTCCCTTATAACCCCCACTCCTGTTCGTCTAAAAGAAAATTAATATAGCCTAAAGTCTAAGTTGTGTTAGTAGTAATATACATACCAAGTTTCATAAAACTCGGTTCAGCCGTTTATGCGTGAAAAGGTAACAAACAAACAAACAAACATACACGAAAGAAACAAAATGCAGATATGGTGTCTATGACATGTGAAACGAAGCGTTATCCTGAAATTTCGCGAAAAAAATCAATGTACAGACAGAGGTTACAATTTTATATATATATATAGATATATATTGTTCGCTATCTCGAATATTAACCGAAATATTTGCAGGACACCCAGTCCTACTAATGTGATTTTCACTTCTGGCGCTTGAGCCATTAAATATGTCTCAACACGCTGAAATTTCATGTTCTCTTTACATAGGCAGCTTATACAAGGAAAATGGAGAATATATGCAGCCAGATCCGTAGCGAGGCTCTAAAGGTCTATATGAAGTAAAAACGTAAACAATAAAATAGTTAATTTGCTCCTTTAAGTAGCCCTTGATTTCCTTCAAAACCGTCTAGCCATGAATTTACTTATCCTTGGTATTTTGAGCGAAAGACATTTTAGTGAGTTGCAAAAAACTCTTTTAGTTATGCAACTACTTTCTACTGCAGGAAGATCACCTTAAGATACTTATTGGATGCTGATTGCAGAGTGCAAAATTCTACTATCCTCTTTGTATTACTACCGCAATTCGGGATAGTTTATGTTCGGTGTTATAAGAAGCTTCCCAAGGAGGTAAAGGGAGGCCCCCTCGGCCCTTTTTAAATTTAGAGAACTGTATTAGACATGGAATGTAATATGGAGTTTTAAAGTTGCAATTAATACTGTTGACATACCTGTCGTAACTAGCTAATCATGAAGTACATCTTGCATTGTGCTTTCGATCATTTATACTGGCGGTACAACCCCATTATTTGATATACGAAGACTTAATATACTGTGGCAAATTAACATTTTGAGGGGAATGACCTGTTGCAGGGAAATATATCGTTTAGTGGGTTAGGCATGATAGACTAGGTTATAGGAAATATGAACAATCCAGAGGTTGAGGAAGCTCCTACGGCTATCAACTCCAGTGGGATGATTATAAACAGGAAAAAGGTACAAGAAGATTGTACTGGTAACAGCAGGAGTTAAAAAAATATATTAATTTATACAGCTATTTTATTAATGAATAATTAATAATTACTACATATTACGAGATAGTGGCACAGAGAGTAAGATTGTTATTAGAAATATTTTTTTATCAAAGTAGTGCTTCATTTAAATTGGCAAAGAGGTGTGTTCAAATGTGTGAAATATACAAAATTTTGATACTCGCATTGAGTATGTATTCTAGGACTATTATCTGTATCAATCCGGCCCGGAGGACCATATTCGGGGTTCGTTATTGATCATAAGATTGATTATATTAGATAAGAAATGTAGAATGAAGTTCTGAAGCAGGGCATAATACAGTCCACTTGATTCACAAAAGGGGCGAAGGGTCCTGCCTCTCCCAACCTTTTATCCATGGGAAACCTCTTTAAATCCTGAACACTACAAATTACTACTATTAGTCGGATGGCCTCCACAGAAACAACTATTTCTCAGACGAGAATCGATCCCGAACGAGAATGAGTCTTTACAAAACTGTATTTTCAGGAAAAATTGAAGTAACAACAAATTAAATAAAATCAAGGAAAGTATTTGTATAAAAGAAACAATAAAACCAGATAATAAGATTATAAAACGAATTTTTCACCCCTAATTTCCATTAGGGTTAATTAGCTCGGTGATAAAATCCATATTATTTTATATTTTGATCTATGATTATTTATTTCCATCAATTGTAATTTTTAGTTGTATATTCTTCTCTGACTTTATTATTATTATTATCTATATTATTATTTATTAACGTCCACTTTTTGCTACTATTGTTAATTGGGACGGGTTACCACCCTTTTCCCAGGTTGGGACTAAGGATTTTATTTTATGAGTCCGATATTAAATAAATTCCTAATACCCAGGCGGGAACCGAATTCGCCATTCTACCATGTGAGTTTAAGGCCAACTGAGAGGTTGTAACTCCCATGGCTAACAGGAGTCCCAAAGTATTACTTTATTTAATAACTTTAGTGTAATTATTAATTAATTCTTCAATAGATTTTCGTGGAATATGAGTACTTTGTTAATACTGAATTATGAATCATTATAATGAATTTGAATGCACTTCAGTCTTGCAAATTATATATTAATACTTAAAACTTTATATTACAGTTCGTTACAAGGGGTATCACAAAAATTAAAACAAATTTAATTAATATTAGTATACGAATGTTTAGGGACTGATGCATTCTGTTGGTCATTCTGTGTACTAAAATGAAGTAGACTAGAGAGCAAGAGAAAGTTTTAAGGAGATTTAAGCAACTTCAAGCAACACAGGACTGTATGGCGGGTTAGTTTGAAGGCGATATGAGATGTGAAGATTTCTGAATCGCCCTGCCATATCGTAAAATGTTTGTCTGAATTAACCACAACATCTGATCATATGACCAACAATTAGCCAATGAAGGCAATAAACCAATTTTTTATTAGCAGAGTGTAGTTACCGATTTTACTGATCACGAATAACAGTAGTTACTACTGGAAACATATATTAAAAGCTATAAATAAAAGTCCGTCACACTGGGGCTTATTTAACTAAACGGATTTCCTAATGGACGGGTTATCTACAAGTTAATACACTTTTCTAGTCAGGGTGGTATTAAAGATTTTATTTAATCTAATTCTATTAAAATAAGTTCATCACTAAATAATTCCTATTGCGCGGAAATTGAACTCGCCACACGAGGTTTACCATGTGAAATTACAGTTAACGCTTTTAACTTAAATGGCTATCCTTAGCCCCACTTCATCATAAATGTGTCATACAAAATGTTTTAGAATCTGATCGTTGTGTATTTGTTGATTTGTATTTCTATTATTTATTTTTTTTACAAATTGCTGCATTATATCAAGTTACTGATTTTTGGTCGGGGCTATTAAATAATGAGAAATATAAATTTCATCCTGCTTATTAAAACTAAAACTTGGTGTTGAACAAATGTTGTTACTGTGTTCTATGACATTTTTCTATCTGGTACATTGGAACGGAGATATGATTTTAAATGAAATAGCACCTAACATTTTTAGCAGATTTTCTTCAAGGGAAATCAGCTATTGAGGTCGTAATCATGACGCAATTTTCGAAATTTTTCTTCAAATCTCCATCGATCTACATAGGAGACGACGAAAATGAGGTACCTTCTAAGTGTTATACATATATATATATATATATATATATATATATATATATATATATGCTTGTTACCGTTCTAGCTGTCATAATTATTGCTTAATCGTTACCAAACTCGATATTTAGTCGTTTTATGTAAAAAGAAAGATCAGTTTCATTAAAGGCTGAAATCGAAAGTAGAGGAGTGGGGAGTAGAGAAGGAGAATTTTGGAAATTCAAAATATCTCCGTTGCTACGCGTCGGATCGAAAAAGTGTATAGAACCAATCTTATTACTATCCTATAAACTACTATTAGTATTGTTATATGCGTATACTCTCTATCTTGAATATTAACCGAGATTTTTGGACTTTTCAGCGTTAAGCAAACTCTCACTTCTACTCACGTTAAATAAACAACTACTCTGTTATATAATAAACAACATTATTCAAAGCTTAAATACCATAAATTGTTTTGAAGACCTTTATTATATGAGATACATGCAAATATGCTGAGGTTACCCCCCCCCCTCCCCATTTTACGTTCTTAGACTACAAAATTTGATTTTTTGATATAATAATTATTCTGACTCATTATAAATTACAGTACTAGATATAATAAAAAGATTTCAATAAAATTAATATGTTGGATTATAGTAATTGTTTTTCTTTCCGTTGTTAGGTTGGTAGACCTGTTTACATTTCAGGCGCGTCTCGACGAGAGGTTTCTTATTATCATTTATTCACTCAATATTCATGGGGAATATCCTACCAGCATGTAGATTTATCTATTGTTAAACTTCTTGAGGAATATCTGCCAATTTTACGCAGCCCTTTTATTTATTTAATAGGAGAACAAGGAAGTCAATTGGTGCCCGCATCAGAGTTTCGTTTCTATAGAAGCACTAGAGCTTAAAACTCCAATCCTTCATGTGTATATATAGGAGTATTATACCACATTGATTAATCAAATTCAGCTACTACAAACTCATGTAATTCATAGAAATTAAATTGGGGTTATTTTCTACCATATATTTTCATATTAATTTTCCCAACTCTAAAGTTACATAAATTGTGTTATGTAAAGCCCTTCCGTGAAATAACTAAGTAACTATTTATATACGATATTTCAATGAACAATGCGAAGAATTACTATTACAGTAAAAAATCTGTTTTTTCTAAACCTTAAAATACGACATTTAAACTTATTTATTTACAACTAAACAGCTCATCCTTTTTTTCCAAAATATCCAATAACAAAAGATATTTTCCGTTTTTTTTTTTTTTTTTTTTTTTGTTTTTTTTTTCTTCCTCACAATGTTATGAGACGACATTTTTTGCCTGATTCAAACTTAGGTCATACTTTGTACTTCTATAATGCAATTACAATTCGGAAAACAACCTTAGTCCCATCCTGGCTAGAAAAGGGTGGTAACCTGTAGATAACCGGTCCCAATTAACCATAGTAGCAAAAAGTTGACATTTATAAATATAATAATAAAATGAATAAATAAGTAGAAAATTGTTAATGACATTGCAAATTTACATTGATTGCAACATACTACGAATATTTCATACGTCATATGTAACTTTAAAACTAAATTTTGATTTTTTTTTTTTAAATAAATGAATATCAAAGCTTATTTGTGTAGCTTAGCACAATAATAATTTAAAAAAAGTCCGTCACGCAGGGGCTGCGTTAACTTAGCAGATTTCCCACGTGCGCCACGTATTTGCATTTATCTCAAAACTTAAAAGTTCAATGAGAACAATATTACGTCTTTCGGCTCCAAACAAAGTGCTTCATAGCTTAACAGCTTATTGTTAATGTCGCATGAGTAGGATTAGGGGTTTACTAAATACCGAAAGCTAAAAAATGCCAATATCTTGGTTAATAATCAAGACATTGAAAACATGTATATAACAATATTTATAGAACAGTACATTTGCAATGAGATTGATTCTCATTGGTCCGAACAATCGTTCCTGGTGGTTAACAACAATTGGTATTTAAGCTTCAAATAAAGTGCTTCATAACATAATAGAATATTGAAAAAATGAAATGAGTAGGAGTGGGGCTTAACTGAAGACCGAAAACTAAAAAATGCAAATATCTCAGTAAATAATCAAGATAGTGAAAATATGTACATAACAACATTTATAGAACATTACATATTCAATATGATTGGTTCTATACAATTTTCCTATCCGACGCATAATAACGGAGTTATTAAGAATTTTTGAAATTCTCCCCCTCTTAAAACCTGGTCCTTTTCATCCATTCACGAACTTGATCATTCTTTTTGTATAAAATGATTATATATCATGTTTGGTAACGATACGATAAAAATCTCGACCGCTAGAGCAGTACCAGACAAATATATAGATAGATAGATATAAATACAGTTTTGAACGGACCTCATTTTCGTCATCTCATGGGTAGGATCGATGGACATTTGAAAAAAAATTTCGAAGTCACAGGGAATCCTTGGTTCCTGTCACATCTTTGTGAAGAGGGCACTGATGATGGAGCGTATGCTCTGAAAGCGCTCTGTCGCAACGAATAAACAACAGTGAAGGAACGAGGCGTTTTTTTCTTACCTGAGATAATAATCCCTTCACCATCCAGCACCTCAAAAAATGGAATTTTTTCAAAAACCGCGTCATGAGTACGACCTCAATAGCTGATTTTCCTTAAGAGGAGGGGGGGGGGCTTGAAAATTAAAGAAAAAGTTTCCAAAATTAAAGGCTCATTAAAATATAAAAATATCTTATACCACAGAAGTAAAAATAATTGGCTGAAGTAAAGTCAACAACCAAAATAATAAATGACCCGGGCATACTAAACAACTGTTATTACGTGATAAAGGTAGATAAATCGTTTTAAACTTTTCACTAACACTGATTTAGAGTTGTTTTGTTCCAAAGCACGAACCTTACAGTATCTGAAGCAATCCTTTTATCTTCCACGAGATTATTTTCAAAAAACACTTTTAAGTTATGTTTATAATTTAAGTTGACCAAAGTAAGTCGTGTAAACTTGCACTTCAGAATTCAGTAATGTTCTTAAAATTAAATAATTAATTTGTAATTTGCATGCGATAATACAAAATGCCCGTTGATAACTTTTAGTAATTGTATTCATTACACTTTCCCCAATGATATGTTACTTTTCTAAGTACTTTAAATTCTCAAATGCATACACAAGTGTCAAAACCTCCTTCTCCAAATTCACTTCCTGCTCCTTGTCCATATTATCTTCAATTATTACCCTCACATTCATTTTTTAGCAGATTTCCCTTAAGGGAAATCAGCTATTGAGGTTGTACTCAGGACGGAATTTTCCAAATTTTTCTTCAAATGACCATCGATCCTACCTAGTAGATGACGAAAATGAGGTCCGTTCAAAACTGTATATATATAAATATATATATATATATATATATATATATAGATCTATCTATATATTTGTCTGTTACCGCTCTAGCGGTCGCAATTTTTGTTTGATTGGTACCAAACTCGATATTTAATCGTTTTATGTAAAAAGAAAGATCAAGTTCGTTAAAGGCTGAAATCGGACCAGAGGGAGGGGGAGTTTAGAGGGGAGGATTACGAAAAATTGTACAGAATCAATCATATTGCAAATTAAATTTACTATATATATTGTTATATAGATTTATTCCCTATCTTGAGTATTAACCGAGATATTTGCATTTTTATTAAATTTGGGCCGATAACGGATTTTTGAATTTCCCGCCAAAAGCTAGTTCGGCCCTTTGCCATAACTGTTCGGCTCTCGTGTGGAGATTTCTCTATTGTATAACATCACGTGGGAAGTCTGCTTAGTTTACGCAGCCCTTGCGTGACGGACTTTTTTTAAATGAGGACCACTCTTTAGCTCATGATACATGACCATTATGTACACTTTGGCGCAAGGTGGTTTCCTTTTAGAGAAAAATCCCTGATACAATCTTGCGCTTTTCGTAATTCTGAGCCCGAAAACTTAAAACGTTCTGTTGCATAACTGTTCACGTTATTCATCAAAACTCCAGCTGCTTCTTCTTATTATATATTGAACAACCCATTCACCAGATCTACGCTGTGACATATCATTGTACTCATCGTCTTGACATTTCGTAGACCTTCCGTCTGCGCCAACAGGAAAGAAACTCGGAACAAGGTCGCCGTTTCTACTGTATTCGGGCTATATCCTGCTTCAGCTTTAATAACTATGATGTACTTACCTATGCCTCCTTTCATAGATTGGATCTTTTTTCAGAAAACCTTGGTGTTTTCTTAGTACTCACTTTAGAGATGTTGGCCAAATTCTTTTTTTTTCATTTTTTTTGCACTAGGGCTACGTTTTAGCCACATTTGATAATCTCAGGGGGGTTCAGGTTAGCCACGTGAGTTAAAGCGATGACCTTAATCTCACATGGTAAACCTTGAGTGACGAGTTCGATTCTTGCCTGGGCAAAGGAAATTATTTGGTGACGAAATTCATTAAATAACATCCTAAGTCCCACCTTGGCTAGAAAAGGGTGGTAACCTGTAGATAACCCGCCCCAATTAGCCTTAGCTGCAAAAAGTGGACTTTAATAAATAATAATAATAATAATAATGATAATCTCACATTTGCATGCCGTTTTATCTATACAATAAACTTACCAGGGTATTTTCCTTCTATTTACTTTAACCGTTACTCTGATATCCTACATTTTTGCTAAACATTCTAAAGGCTGCACCATTCCACAAATCTATAGACTCCAGGGTATGGCAGGATTTCATTCTAACCGTGAGAAGACTAGACTAAAATTCATAAAAATTCACAGATATTGCATTTCTCCCAAAATACTACCTAACGTTCTCTGTGGAATGTTAATGTAGAGAGGTGAACCAATATTCTTCTTGTACCAACATGGTGTTTGCTTCATAAGATCGACCAGTGATCAAGTTTTCTCTTCGGGATAAATGATGGAGAAAAAATATAAGGATATTGTAGATGCATGCATCGATTTCTAGTAAAAATATGAAAAAAACATGGACAGGATAAGCATAGAGGAAATGAGTTGTGGTCTCTATGTACTCTTACCAAGCTAATTAATTATATGTTAACAGTTTATACTATATGATGAAAAAGCATTCTGGTTCTAAACGAAGCATTACTAGTGCCCAAGAGAGCAGCTTGGTGGTCTGGAAAAGGGAAGCTTTAAGAAAGATATTTGGCCGTACAAAAGAGTAGCGCTCTAGGGGGTGCATGGCGAACAATGGTTGGTCATGGTGGAGGTATGGTGAGCCTCATAGTCTCTTCTCAGAAAGAAAAGATGGTCAGGTCTTGATGCTAAGAATAGCACTAAAAGTTATTGTAGAGTATACTAGATAGTAAAAGAAACAGAGCGTCCAGCAAGAGCTGCGTAAACTAAGCAGATTTCCTTCATGATGATCTCTATTTTCAAGTCCATATCTGATGCGAAGAAGTGGGCGGACAAAAACATCTTAATTGACGTCATCACAAAAACTATTTGCCATAATAAAGGTCCGTTAATAATAATATTCAAGGTTATAATAAGACGTTTCATGATATATTTTCTGAGTGCGATGACTAAAAGTGAGGATTTACAGAGGGAAAATTTATAAAAAATGACAATATCTCGGTTAATATTAAAGATAAAGAAAACATGTATATAACAATATTTATAGAACATTTCATTTTCAATAAGATTGGTTTTATACAATTTTTCGGTACGGCGTACAATAACGTCGGTGACCTGGTGTAGATTTATTTCAACCTAAGTGACCGACAACCACATATGATAAGGGTTCCAACAGCGGTCAACACTAAGCATACTAATTATTTTTTCAGTGTACCTTTATTATGTGAGATATTTGCAAATAGTTAGTGTGATGACGCCACCAACTAATTAAGATTTTAATCTTATGTAAGATTTTTACTCATTTTAGGCATCGGATTTTTTCTTCTGGAGAATATATGCTGCCAAGGGGTGTGCCCGGCCTTCCCCCCGCCGATTTAAACGAAAATGTTTTAGTGTTTAGTACCCAATCCAAAACAATTCTTTTAAAGCGTGAGAACGTACTTCTCACCCGTTCGTCTAAAAAAAAATGTTAAAGTCTACCTGAAAGTCCTGAGTTGCTCCGAAGACATATATTCCATGTAAACCCCATGGCTCACTTGATAGTGCTTTCTTTTTGTAACCGGAAATCTCAAGATCGAATCTCGCCGGGAGTGACTATTTTTTATTCTCGTTTTTTTTTTTTTTTCATTTTTATTTCTAGGGCGTTTACTTAATATTATTAATATTAAGAAATAACATTATTTTTTTTTAATTATTGGCATTTAACTTTTAGCGTGTTCCTTATATTTAAAGAAAATTTGAATGTTTTCTGTCAAAAATGTAATTGGTATAAGGAAATATTAAATATTATGCAAGATATATATTAATAATTCAATACTGAGATCTATAGCAATTACCAATAATAACGCAGATGTTTTAATAATATTTTTAAACGGTTGTATTTAAATTTACCCGTTTATTTGTTATTATTTCATTCTACAATTAATAAAGATATTTAACATTTTCTAGCATAACTAGAAACGTTTTTCTACATAAAAATAGTTTTTTAACAGTGAATAGTGTAATCCAAAACGTCTAATATTCTATCTTGACAGATGCTATAAGTTTTTTAACTCGCTCGAAAGGAACTATGGCTCTTATGAAAGGGATTGTGTCTTTAGGATAGTGTGATTAAACCATAATGGTATTAAACCACTGTTGAAATGCCTACATGGAAACTTGAAGGACATATGTGAAGACCATTTAAATTGGAAAATAAGAAATAAACGTACAAAGGTCTTTTCTATACTTTTTCAAAAAGTGGCCAACAACACATTCATACGCCAATAATCTAAGTTCTTTGATTTGACCTCTATGCATCCCCAAGCCATTCATGTAAGGCTTTGATAGTAAAGGTATGAGGTAAATATATCATTGTATAGATATGCCATTAAGGAATATGCTGCTCTAAAGCAAGGACCGTTATATCATGAATAGGGCATTCAAGATGAAAAATTCCTTCGTTGAATGCTCTTTTTAATCCTTCATTACAAGAGAGAAAAAAATGAATAAACTGGCCTTTGGATTACTCATCAGCTCTATGTATTCTAATATTTAGAAAGTAAAATTTTGTGTTTGATTCATGATACAATGTCTATTGATCACCGAAATTTGTTTGCATCATGATTCGCCGTTAGCTTTGAAAACAGAACAATATTTCAAACTATGATAACAATTGTGTAGACCTTGATATTATATTCATTTATAATACATGTCACAATGTTGGTGACAGGAATGACAGCTTTTGCCGCGAAGGGAAAGTTTTAACAAATTATATACTTTTATACAAAACTAGCTCAGATACCCGGCATCGCCCGGGAATTCATTTGAGGCTGAATGGTGATGGTATTTTTTAGCAGGCTTTACATTGCACAATATTTTGACATTTGCCCATCCCAGTGTTTAGGATTGATACCCGTCGTTGCCGCTGATTTGCTAATAATAGAATTATTTGTTCGATAATTCTTCACATCTTCTTCGATATTTTTATATTTCCCGTCTCTTATACATGTAAATATGGTGAATTTTTATTTCAGGCCTCCCTTACAACCCCCCTCCCGTTTGAACCTAAAAATTTTAAAATAACTTATAATCATGGAAGTAATGCTAATTGACATACCGAGTTTTGTTAAGTTCGGTTCACCCGTTAGTGCCCACTAAAGTTTTAACGTATAACTTATTTATACCTAGGTATATGACAAAAGTCACTCCAAATAACAAAATAAACAACTTTTGTTATGTTTATAATTGCGGAAAAACCAATAGGAAACAAAATATCGCTATTTTTAATTTCAGGCTTCCCTTATAACCCCCACTCCTGCCCATCCCTAGAAATGTTGGTATGGCTTATTATAATGAAGGCCACATTGTTAATACACATACCGAGTTTTATTTAGTTCGGTTGAGTCTTTTTTGGCAAATAATATTGTTCACTTCCGCTATAATGTTTAGCGTATAACACATTTAAACTTCGGTATATAACAAAAGTTACTCTAAATAACAAAATAAAGAACTTTTGTTATGTGCATATTTGCCGAAAACCCAATAGAAAAGGAAATATCGCTATTTTTAATTTCAGCTCTCCCTTATAACCCCCATTTTTGTTTGTCTCAGAGAATATTAACATAGCCTAAAGTCTAAGTTGGGTTAGTAGTAATATACATACCAAGTTTCATAAAATTCGGCTCAGCTGTTTATGCGTAAAAAGGTAACAAACAAACAAACAAACAAACAAACAAACAAACAGACACCAAAGAAACAAAATGCAGTTATGGTGTCTATGACATGTGAAACGAAAAGTTATCGTGAAATTTCGCGAAAAAAATCAATGTACAGACAGAGGTTACAATTTTATATATATATATATATATATATATATATATATATATATATATATATTATTTTTATTGTTATTCACTAAAATTACTAATCATTTCATTTTCGTGCTCACACCTCTATGAATGTACGATATTTTCAATTCATAACATGAAACAAATTTATTCATTCTTTGGTAATTCATTCATTCCGAACCACACTCTTCATCTCGTCTCTTTATTAGCACGAATTGTCAATGGCTTTTTGATATGCTAACGTTGGTTTTTCTGCCAAGATGAAAAACCTATTTCACTATATCCAACTATCGTCTGTTTACTACAATAAATGTTAGCAATTAAAGTATAAATGGTTGTTATAATGGATGTTGGTCTTAATACACTTGGAAACCAATAGTCGTTGGATCGATTCCCGCACGGGTAATTGGAATTACTTTAGCCAATAACTCACTAAATAAAATACTTGGTCCCATCCTCGCTAGAAAAGGCTAGGTGGTGGTGGGGGCTATCTCTTCCCAAAAAGTTATAAAAAAACATCATTAATTGTTAAGAAACAATTACAGTGGAAATAAAAATATATAAACAACGCGAAACGAAAACAATATATGTCATTTCATGTTATATTCTCCACTTCTTTCGTAGGAGTATGAAAATAAAAATTTAACTTTTTGTTCCACAAAAATATTTTTGAGACATATTAGCTCATACAATCACAATAAAGGGATTACTGAAGACTAAAATGCCAAATTACCTTAAGCATTAGTTTAGCATGAATAATGATTTATTAAGAATATATAAAAATTTTCCACTCGTTTAATTCAGTGCGGTTCTTTTTTAGTAAAAGTGTATTACTATTTTTAATTTAACATCAATGAAATAATACTGTTTAATGAGAGAAAACAATATAATTTTATATATTATTTTAATTAGTATATATTTACTTACATAGTAAATGTGAGACGTATATATTTATGCCTTTATAATCAAATTTAGATCCCTGTTTTTTTAACCATTATTTCAATTTTTTCATGCAACGCACCTTGGAACAAATGCACCTTATTCTTATGAAAATTCATTACATTAGAGTGTACAAATATATTGATATGTATGTAAATAAAATAATTGAATAATAAAAAAATAATTAATTTAAACTATTTATATATATATATATATATATATATATATATATATATATATCCCCAGCAAGACATTTAAGATCTTTAGCCGGCCCATGCGAGACCCGTGAGATTCATGAGCAGAGTTTTTACGTAGTGATTGAATAACTCGAAGTATAACACTCGTTCCAGGTTATCCAAGGAGGACCTGGAGTGAGTTGTCTCCAGAAGACTGATGGGCATTATTCTATCAGGAAGGTCTGTGGCCAGTTCACTCTGGCAGCCTGCTTTTCGACGGGATCTAAGATAGTCATAATCGTTAAACATCCCGAGGTGCTGTCAGACGTATATACTCGTTAGACTCCCGCTCATACATAAGCACTGCGACACTAGCGCGCCCTGTTAGCGAACTCGTGAGCTACTATTCTCTCTTGGCGGGGATCGAACCTGTGCCTATTTTTCCCTTCAGGTTGCTGGCGGTAGGTGTAGGTGTACCCACGCCTTAACCCAGCACCCCTTTTTAATGAATACACACACACACACACACACACACACACATATATATATATATATATATATATATATATATATATATATATATATGTAATTCAAAGATATTTCTGCCGATTCGCACTGAAAATCGACTATACACACATTAGACAAATATCTACCCTATTTTCCGTACTTTTGAAGCGTACCATCGACATCTATAAATAGCAAATCTTGACCTCTTTTCTTACTGAATGTGAGACCGTAATAAGCATTTGGCAGTCGGAACATTCTTTCTCGGAAGGAGAGAAAGGGTACTTCAAGGTAATGAGCTTCTCAAAGTCAGGGACTTAAGTATTCAACATCAAAACATTTCCACCTTCACTCCTGAAATCTGGTTTTTATTTAGATGAACCAGAGAATATTGTTGTTGTTTGTTTGTGAGGGAGGGGGCTATCTTCGTTTTCCTGTTTGGTAGATGTCAACTTATTATTTAAACTTCTGAGGTATACTTGGCCGTAAGGTAACGCTTCTGACGGGCTAACCCAAAATTGTTGATTTGGTGTTAGTTACAGATACGAAATTTTAAGGGGGGGGGGGTTTCAAAATAGGAATGGCTCCAATCTCAGGAAACCCAACAAACTACAAATCAAATTAGAATATTCAATTCTACATAGGAATCATTGATAACTCAAAAAATACAATCATAAAAAATATTCAACTTTCTGGTAATTAAAATTTTATAGTGTTAATTATACATTGTTTAAATCTTTAAAAAAATGATTAATTTTAGAAAAATAAACAAATGTTTATTTTTTTGTTCCAAAAAAAAATAAGTCCTTCACGCAGGAGCTGTGTGAGCTAAGCAGATTTCCCATGCGCGTCACCCATCTCTAAACGCAAGAGTTCAATAAGATTATTATTTGAGATTTAGGCATCAAGTCAAGTGCTTCATAATATAACACCTTATTGTTAGTATGACAATTAGGACTAAATGTCGAAAACTACAAACTGCAACTATCTCAGTTAATAATAAAGCTAGTGAAAAAACATAAACAACATTTATAGAACATTAAATTTACATTAAGATTGGGTTATACAATTTTTCGTTCCGACGCATAATAACGGAGATATTAACAGCTTTCAAAATTTTCCTCATTTAAACTCTCCCTCCCACAGGATTGGTTTCAGCCATTAATGAACTTGATCTTTAGTTTTACATGTTACATTTAAATATAGAGTTCGGTGACGATGAAACAAAAATTGCGACAGCTAGAGCGTTAACAGATATATATATATATATATATAGTTTTGAACGGACCTCATTATCGTCGTCTCCTGTGTATGCTCGATGGACATTTGAAGACATTTTTCATAAATCTCGGTCATGAGTAATAGCTGATTTACCTAAAGTGAAATCTGCTAAAACTAAATTTAAAAAAAATGAAATGTCAAACGTCTAAACTTGCAAATATTCTCATTTATTTATTTGTAGGTTTTCAAGAATGAAACTAAAATTAGATAATAATAGAATTTTGCCATTGGTACATCCATGAGCTAGTGCGCATACTCGTGCAAATTCATGTCAATTGCTTAGTTGTCCAGTTGTGTAGGTCAGTCCAAGGTGTATCTGAATCCATTAATTATTTTAACGAAATGCAAAGTGTTCGAAAAATATTTTATAGGTCCAAAAGCCCAAACGAAGCGACCTATTTGGGTCGAAATTACACATTTAATTTCCCGACATAACAAACACTGGATTATCATTCCTGTGATGAAGTATTCTCGCGATTGCGCAACATCAAAGGTATTAAGGTTTCCTTAATAGGAGTTGAAATATTTCGCTGAACAAGTGCTCAGAATTTGGAATAATTACGTAATGACACCCCATAAAATCGCTGAGAGCCCGACAGTGCCTCAAACCGTGTCAATGGGCCGTTGACCTCAGTAGCAGTGACGCTGAACCTCATTTCCCCGAGATATGGAAACGTCTCAATGAATATTATCAGCTGTGTGCGTAAGGAAGTGCGTTGCCGGCAGAACAAAGAGTATCTGTACAGTACCGTCGCGAGTGCTCAGGCTACGAACAACAAAGGTGATTTCATCTCAATATTTTTTTTTTTTTTAAATTATTCTAGGAGTTGTATATGTTGTATTGTATATGCTTTTCTTTCTTCTGATAGTCCGAAGCTAAGAGTCACCTGTAGTTCTGAAATTCAATTATTTGATGAGAAATTCTAGCTACTCAAATCTCCATCATTTCAGAAAAAAGTTTTTACTGTCGGTGTAAGATAGTAGTGCAATTAGACAATTTCACTTATAATAATTTACTTTTCGGTTGGCATTATAGGCCTTTAACCGCCCGAATGAGACTAGCGGGATTCGTGATCAGAGATTAACTTAGAGTTATAAACTCGGTTTACAATCGAGGGATTTGTGGCCTTTTAGCTGGCCTATGGTCGGCAACTAAGACATTCAGAATTGTTAGACATCCCGAGGTGCAGTCCCGCTAATCCACAAGCGCTCCGCTAAAACAGGTAAACCCTATTTTCATGCGAACGTGCAAAAGAATAATAGTATTATCACAAGAACATACAGTAGTTTTCAGTTGCCTCCTGAATCAGAGCATCCAGTAATAAAGGCACCATGAAAAAAATTTCATTCACTACAATGAAGTCAATATTAGGAAAAATTCCATTGGAAGCCAGAATTGTTAGATAGCCTTTTCTCCGTAGCCTGTAGCCTGCATAAGCTAGCTAATGATAGGCATTATTCATTATGAGTATGAAGATTACTACTACTGCAGATTAAAGTCGAAGTACCTCCTGCAGCACCGGCAGTACATAATTAAAAGTGAGCTTTATCCACCTCAAAGACATTTTCTCTCCAGTGGCTCAGCCCTCCACTGCAACACACCTCCTGAACAATGTTTCACCAAAAATGATAAAGTTTAAAATCCTATATCTAACCCTCCCAATATGTTATACCTCGTATCGCAATCATTAACTAATAATAATAATAATATTGACTGCTAAACATAATGAAATAATACATATTAAAATATTCAGATATTAATAATCTATAAAAACGGTTTGGCGTTAATGACCGGAATGGTTGACACGACACAAAAAAAAAGTCGTAGTACGCAAGTATATTTAGATTTGAAAGGTGATTTATGTATGCACATACATATTTGTGTTCGTAGGTGCAATATAGATGCAGGTGTCGGGCAAAAATCGGTAATTAAAATAAGTTTCGTCGATAACATGCAATCCATTTTTCAAGTGTTTATTTTTCCAATTGTGAAATGTTCTTATTCGAAAACAAAGCAGTTATTAATGAATTTCTTGATCAATCCTTGTTTAATGTGGTTGTCACGTGGGTTGAAATGAAACTACTTCTATTTGTTTATTACGTTTGTGAACGCCTGTAATTATACAAAAATATTAATGAAAAAAGGGGGTTAATGTATTTGAAACAGGATTTTTTTAAATGTGAAATGAATGCATGCATACATATACATGTGTGTTATACTATGGTACAAAAGTCATTACATAAAACTAAAATTACTTACAGACTAAAAATTCTATAATAAAGCCAAATGATAAATAAATAATTTGGGAAGGAGAGCAAGAGGTGGTACTGTAATGAAATCAAACAGAAGGAAGGAAGCCGGCGCGGCGGGAGCTTCAAAGGGATCAAGGCAGAGATAAATAGTATAGTCCCTTCTAACAGCTGATATAGAATAATTATTATATACTCATTAAACGCCCAGGTATTTGATTTTTCAGCAGAGTTCGCTTAAGGGAAAAACAGCTATTGAAGCTGTACTCATTAAGCGAATTTCGAAAGTATCTTCAAATCCATCGAACCTACCTACCCAGTAGATGACGAAAATGAGGTCCGTTCAAAATTATATATATATATATATATATATATATATATATATATATATATATAGTAGCTGTGATACCCGTGTGTGTGTGATTTGTGTTGGTGGGTGAATGGTGATGGTATTTTTTTGGCAAGGCTTTACTTTGCAAACTATTTTGTCATTTACCCATCCCAGTTTTAAGGGTTTATACCAGTTGTTGGCATTTTTTAATACTAAAATTAATTTTTTTTATGTAAGACTTCACTGTTCAAACCGTAATCATGGGTAGCATTTATTACAATTAAATATCATCTATAATGAACATATTTCCTTTCAAAAGCCAATCCGAGCTCACATAGTATAGGCAATGTTTTGGACGTAAGATTATATTTGTAATAGGGAATCTCACTGGAAATCGCTTCCAGGAATGCCAGACGGGAAATAAGTTAACTCAATTAACTGGTCCTGTCAACTTCCACTCCCGCATAAGACTTCCCAACATTCTTCGACTTATATTATTGATGCAAAACATTATTTTATAATTTATCTACCGGATGGAATTAAATAATAGTGGTACCCTGAAAATATCATATCGAGTTTAAACACATTGTTTTTTGTCATAATGACATTACCATTAACGTTTGTAATTATATTAGATATTTGTCTTCAATAACTTCAAGGTACATGGTACAAGGTAACCTTTGTTAGATTCACTTTAGTCGTATAGTAATGTATAAATGAGATATACATTAAAATCTAAGGCGGGAGCCAACAATTTTGTTGGGCACCAACGACTGAACCGAACTTAGCAAAACTCGGTATGTGAATAAGCATCAGTTCTTCCATGATTAGTGGCTGAAATCGACCAATTTTAGGGGAAAAGGGGAGTGGGGAGGTTACATGGGAAGCTGAAATGAAAAACTCGCTTTTTTATTTTCTATTTGTTTTTCGGCAAACGTGCACATAACAAAAGTTGTTTACTTTGCTATTTAGATTAACTTTTGTGTGCATTCACTTTTGTCGTAAAATGAAGTAAACACGGGATATACGCTAAACGGGAGTCAATAATTATATTAGTACTTATTTAAGGGGTTTTAATAAATGAATATTTTGACAAATTCGAAATTATCTCCGTCATTATATGATGCCGTTCAAAGTATGATTCGGATTAGTGAGGTTATAAAACTAACCCCCTCCTCATTGCAAATTAACATTGACTATAAAATAACTTTGTTATATGCATTATTTTCTATCTTGAAATATTTACACAAGGATATCGCATTATCTAAGTTGCCCAATGTACCTTTAAGTTATTGAAACCCTCACTTCACTAGAAACGTTAATGGTAATGTCATTATGACATAAACCAATACTTGTTGTATACTCGAAATGATATTTTCAGGGTACCACTATTATTTAATTCCATCCCGAAGCCTAAATTACCAAATATTGTTTTGCATGAATAATAAAAGTAGAAGAATGTTGATAAGTCTCATGCGGGAGCGGAAGATGACGGGAGCGTTGCCAGTTAATACATTTTACTTATTTCCCGTCTTTTATCTGGACGCGATTTCCAGTGAGATTCACTATGCAAATACGTTCTGCTGTGCTGCTTACCCTCCCCTATGTGAGCTCCCATTGGCTTTTGAAAGTTTTTGTTTACTAAAGATTTGATATTTGATTGAGATAAATGCTACCCATGATTCTGATTCATTACAATGAAGTCTTACATAAAAAATTAATTTTAGTATTAAAAAATGCCAACAACTGGTTTAAACCCTTAAAACTGGGATGGGTAAATGTCAAAATAGTTTGCAAAGTAAAGCCTTGCCAAAAAAATACCATCACCATTCAGCCTCAAATGAATTCCCGGGCGAAGCCGGGTATCTAAGCTAGTATATATATATATATATATATATATATATATATATATATATATATATATATACACACACACACACACAATTTTTAACGGACCCCATTTTTGTCATCTAATAGGTTCAAGGGACATTTGAAGAAATTTTTCGAAAATCACGTCTTGAGTACAGCCTCAGTAGCTGGTTCCCCTTAGAAATTTATTTCAATAAAATTATATATGTATATATCCAAATATATTTCATTTGTCTGTCACTGCTGCTAGATTTCGTCTTATTCTTACCAAACTCGATATATGAAGCGTTTTATGTAAAAAGAAAGGATCAATGGCTGAAATCGTGACCAGTGGGAAGAGGGGATTTAAACAGGGGAAAATTATTTCGAAACATTCTTACTATCTTCGTTTATTAATTGAGTCGAATCAAAAAAATGTGTAGAACCAATCTTATTACAAAAGTCATGTTCTATAAATAATGTTATGTGCATTTTCATACATTGATTATTAACCAAGATATTGGAATTTTATAGTTTTCGGCCTTCAGTAAGCCCCCTCCCGCTCCTAACTTATTTCATATTAACAATAAGCTGTTATATATGAAAGCACATTATTTGAAGAATGCATACCACATATTTTTTTTTTAATTTAATTTTTGAGATAAATGCAAATAAGTGGCACACGTGGGTAATCTGGTTAGTTAACGCAGCCCATGCGTGACGGACTTTTTAGTTTTCACCCTTCAATTACCTCCCCCTCCCACTACTCCTATTAATGTTATATAACCAATAAGCTCTCTCCAAATTTAGTCTATATATTTCATGTGATATCATTTTTCTCTATCCTGAAAATAAATCGAGATATTTGCATTATTTTAATTTTCAGTCGGTAAACCCACTTCTACTAACGTCATATTAACAAGAGCTTTTTTACCATGAACAGGCTTAATTCTGAGCATAAATACTAAATATTGAGTTCAAAAGACATTTATTAAATGAGATACCTGCGAATTCTTCTCGTGTGGACGTCGTCAAGTGATATTTTACGTTTCTGTCTCGAAAATGTTATCTGTATTTTATCATTCACCATATTTAACTATTTTTCCGGCCGATGATGACCTAGTAGTTGTTCGCCCTAAAGCCGTATGAAACAAACATTAATTATTTTTTTCAATACTGAAAGTTATATTAATTATTAGCAGAAGTCGGGCTTAAAAGGTGGTGCGGAGGAGAGAGGAAGTGTTCGAAAATTCAAAATATCTCGGTTATTTTGAATCCGTTCGAAAAATGTTATATAACCAATGTTGTTAGAGTATTGTAGATCTGAAATTGTTATTCTATACATTTTTTTCGTAACTCAAGTATTATGCTAGTTATTCGTAACTTCTTTTCTCAGCTTTTAGTTAACCCTTCTGCTCAACTGATTTTGAATTATAAATAGAGAATAATTGTTGAGATGAGATCAGTACTGTGACATTCCAGCACGGGGGAAATCTGCTTAATTCATGCAGCTTCTGCATGGGGAAAATCGATTTCAATAAATTGTACTTAATATATATCTCCCCTAAAATACAGGGTTTCATATGCATTATTTAAAATGGATCTTAATTTACTTATTGTGAATAAGCTAACAAAAGGATTAGCTGAAAGTGGGTGAATTTCAATATTAAAAAATGACCGAAATACCCCTTCTTAAAATTCTTATCTTGTTTAACAACATAATGAATTAATTTTTAAAACTATTCGTTGTTCTGGTTAGCCATGTGAGTTAAATCATTGGTCTTTACCTTAACGAAAACCTAGAGTGGCGTGTTCGATTCGCGCATTTGGCAATAGATATTTATTTAGTGACGAACTCATCAAATAAAATCCTTTTCCCTACCTGGCTAGGTAAGTGTGGCACCTTGTAGATAACCCGTCCCAATTAGGCGTTGTAGCATAAAGTGGACGTTAATAAACAGCACATATATTTAAACCATTTGTCACTATTACCTATAAAGTCTTTGCAAAATATCCCGACATAGTGTCAGTGACCCAATGAATTTCTAATTATTAATCGAGATTTTTACATTTTTGAGTTTTCTGCCTTCAGTAAACCCCCCACTGCTACTCATGTCATATAAATAATAAGCTGTTGTATCATGAACCACTACATTCCAAGGTTAAATACCAAATATTGTATTCATTGAACTTTTACTTTGTGAGATATACGCAAATACGTTCTGTTGACTTCTCAACCCCATTCTTTTCTTCTTGGACTACCACAATTTGTGTGATTGAGATCAAAATTATTCTTTTTCATTATAAATTACAGCACTAGCTATAGTAAATATTTGTCAATAAAATTAATATATTATAGTCAGATATGTTTCAGTTAGTATTTTTCTTTCCGACCTAGAATATTTCAATCTTTTTATTCAGCTGTAAAAGGTCGGCTGACCTGTTTTTTTTACGAATTAGATGCTTTCCGTTATTATTAAGATGTAAATTAACTGAATCATTTCCCGACATAGTGTCAGTGACCCAATGAATGGTATATTAAGTCCTTTCACTGTCCAAAACTACATACATATAATTAGTTTAGATTCTTTTGAACGTATTTCATTAGAAGCACCAAATGCAAGTCGACACAGTCGAACGAGTTCATGAATCATAAATAACCTTTTCTCTTGTATGCATGAATATATATATATATATATATATATATATATATATATATATATATATATACATATGTGTATATATCAGTCCAATTTGCGCTGTTGGTGATAAATGATTTTCGTGATTCCATGAATCTGTACAATGCCTGTAGAGTTGTCAGAACTGGTAGAGGAAGAGCCCACTCAACTGTCAACAATGTCAAACGTAAATAGCCTTGTTAGAATATGAAGAGTGCATTGCTCACGCTGTTGACATTCCAGAATAACAGGCTTTTTGCTGTAAATCGTTCTGCCAAACATCAGGGTAATCTTGGCGGTGATTGAAAAAATGTGTCAAGACAGGCTGCGTTAACTTAGCAGATTTCCCACGTGCTGATCTAATCTCACAGTATATTCTCTATTTATAAAGGTACTTATAGGTAATGATCGGTAATAATTTATAGAAGTGTTATTTTAAATAATAAAGTGTTTTTAACATGCTATGAAAATCGAAAGTTCGATTGGTCTCCTCCCAATAATCGATAAGTGCCTTTAAAAATAAAATCCTAAGAGTAATAGTTTGCCCAAGACCGAAAACTAGAAGGTTCGGATAACTCAATAATATTTGAGCTATAAAAATGCATGTAATAACAATTAAAGAGCACCAGTAGTTTAAAAAATAGCTCTACAACATTATTTGATACGACTCATAATGGCGTAGAAAATTTGGAATTTCCGAATTCTCGCTATTTCTAATCCACTTTTTGCCATTAACGACTACGAATTACAGTGTTGCATGAAACGGTAAGATAGCGAGTGTAGTGTGTAAGAGTTAAGAACGTAAAATCTTAATTGAAGACGTCATCACAGAATGTATTCGCGTTCATCTCACAAAGTTAAACGTTCTATGAAAACATTATTTCGAATTCAAGACCCTAATAAAGTGGAGCATGAAATAAAACAGTTTTATCGTTAATATGACATGAGTAGGAGAGCGGAGTTAGAAACCTCAAAACGAAAAAATGCCAATGTCTCAGATAATAATCATGATATTGAAAAAAGGTATATAATAATATTTATAGAATATTAAATGTTCAATAAGATTGGTTTTATACTATTTTTCGATATAATAGCAGAAATATTTCGAGTTTTCAAAATTCCCCTCTAAACCCCCATCCTGGTCATCTGGTCGATTTCAACCATTGAGGAGCTTTTAGTTTTGAATAAAAACGTTTAAATATCGAGTTTGGCAACGATAAAAAAAAAAATAGTGAGCGTTAACAGACAAAAATATGCATATTGTTTTGAATAGGCCTCATATTCGTCATCTCCAGGGTTGGATCGATGGATATTTGAAGACATTTTTCCAAAACTCCCTTAAGGATAAATATCTCAATAGCTGATACCCTTAAAGGAAATCTGCTAATGGAGGAACGGAATATAAAAACTCTTCATTTATTAAATTAATTCTTTAATAGTACATTAGTTCCCTTCCTCTATTTCAATCCTTGTTCAGTCAACGCCTGATAAACAGGTTTAGTTTGGCAGAACCATTTACGAGACTACTCTGAAAAGTTTAGTATTAAGAGATGGCAACAATATAAACTTATAAAAAACTAATAGAATCCACCAATATTTAACATATACCTCCTGACTTTGTCCAGTTGTCCTTTTACTTATTTCCGGGACACAAGTACGATTTACATTTTTTTTTTAATAAGGTATTACTTATTATTATTAATACTGTCATGGAATGTAATCATTTGGAATACGAATACTATAAGCAGTATAGTGACGACAAATTATTATTAAGAAAACCAGAATTTATGCTTAAAACAAATTTATAATCACATTTATTTTATGCATTAAAAAAAAATAGCTTTTGGATTTTTTCTCCAAGGAATTACTTTTACATTTCAAATAATGATCTGTTAAGTGCGTTGGAAAAACAAATGTTTTTATTTACCGTAAAACTGCATCAGGAATGATATTTGCGGTTTTTTTCCTTCAGAGGTAAAAGCTATTAAGTTATATGGCCAACTAACACACGCACGTAACATATGATGTAACCGGCCTTGTAAAAAACCGCCATCTTGAACTATCGGAAAGTTGAGTTAAATTTTACAAAATTAATAACTGTGTTGTTTGCGAATAAGTACATATCACAATTGGAAAAATAAACACTTGAAAAATGGATTGTAAATTATCTACAACTTCTTCTGATTGCCGATTTTAGCAGATTTCCCTTAAGGGAAATCATGTATTGAGGTCGTGTGTGTGTGTGTGTGTGTGTGTTTCTCTGTTACCAATCTAGCGGTCTTAATTTTTGTTTGATGTAACCAAACTTAACATTTAATCGCTTTATGTAAAAGACAGTTCAAGTTCGTTAATGACTGAAATCGGACGAGTGGGTGGGGTAAGTTGGGGGGTGGGGATTTCGTCGAAAACTCAAAATATCTCTGATACTGTACGTCGGAGCGAAAAATAGTATGGAACCAAACTTATTGAAAATATTATATATTATAAGACATAAATGTTTTCATGTGCGTTATTACACTATCACAATTATTAATCGAGATATTCACATTTTTGAGTTTTCTGCCTTCAGTAAACCCCCTCTCCTACTCATCTCATATAAATAATAAGCTGTTGTATCATGAACCACTACTTTCCAAGGTTCAATACCAAATATTGTATTCATTGAACTTTTACTTTGTGAGATATACGCAAATACGTTTTGTTGACTCCTCGCCCCCTTTCTTTTCCTTGTGATTGAGATGAAAATTATTCTTTTTCATTATAAATTACAGCACTAGTTATTGTAAATATTTATCAATAAAATTAATATATTATATTCAGATATGTTTCAGTAATTACTCTTCTTTTCGGTCTAGAATATTTCAATCTATCTATTCAGCGCTAAAGGTCGGCTGACCTGTTTTTTCTACGATTTAGATGCTTTCCGTTGAGTAGATTATTAAAATGTAAATTAACTCGAAGATTTATCATTATCATTTCTATTTGCTTAATTTTCACGGACGTGTTAGTATGTAAATTTATCTATTGTAAATCTTCACATGATAAAAATACATATGAACATACAGAAGTCAACATTCAAATCTAAATATATATGCAGACTACAACTTTAATAAGTACTGGCCAATGCATTTCATTAATCAGTTTATGCAGACTACAGGCTATGAAGGGATGGCTATCTAAAATCTTTGGCCTTGAGTGAAATTTTTACCACTCATTATTTCATTGGTGTGAATGAAAATTTCCTCATGATGCCTTTATTGCTGGATGCTCTGATTCAGAAAGCAACGAAAAACCACTGTTTGTTCTTGTGACACTCTTATTCCTTGGTTCGTTCCCTTGAAAATCAGGTTTGCCTGTTCTACAAGAGCACGCTAGTGACAAGAAGTCTGACAGGCCCTTGGGGTTTCTCACGATTATGACTCACTTATACCTCGGCATCATGCAAGAATACACTGAGTGGTCAGGCCACAGTCTCCTGGGATACTGGGGATACTGGGATGGGGCATGCCAGTTAGTGTACAGAAGACAACTCATTTCTAGTCCTCCTTGGTTAACGGGGATTGTACGTCGAGTGAATTAATCTAATCACGAATCTAAAAATAGTCTCACTGGGGGCGGCTAGAGGTCTATAATGATATAAAAAAAATGTCTTAAAGTAATAAGTGAAATTGTCTAATTAATTACTCCATTATTATGCACCCAAAGTCAGAAAAGAAAAATCTCATTCTTTCTGAAATGCTATTGATTTGAGTAGGTAGAATTTCACATCGAATAATTGAATTCCAGAGCTACAGGTGACCCTGGGTTAATTGTTTAGCCGACCTAGACTTTATAAAAGTAGACTTGCCTTATTAAACAAAGAAGTTTTGTTTAAAAGTGGGGCGTCTGTAGTCCCTATTAATTAATTAGGCGTCCCAAACAATTAACAGAAACGAGTGTTACTTGTTTTAACAGAGAATTTTATCTAGGACACGGTTATAATTAGGAACTGTCCATATTAAAAGTTATTTAATTATTCCCTTCTAAAGAATGTCAATTGAACTTTTAAAAAAAAAATTAATTTACTCGTTCAGACCGTTTTACGTTACCTATTCAGAATTGATGAAAAATACGAATTTTATTTTGTTAATTTTCTAACCACAATGAATATACTTGGATGACGTCATTTACATTCTGTTCTTTACTTTTCCCTTAGTAAATGTTTTCCGTAAACAAGACTTGAAACCTAAACTAAACATGTGATGGAAGAGGAGAGGTGATGTATGATATAATTGTTCGTTAATAACTTCGTTACTTTTTGCCATCAGAGGAACGGATTGAGCAACAATTATAGGACATTACTTTATAGAGAAGATAAGTTGTACAACATTTACTATGTGTCACTTAATAACTGAGATATTTTCTTCTTAGCATATTTTCCTAAAGAGAAACATTGCATTAAATGTCGTGAATCAAATGAAGTGCGTTCAAACCTATGTTGAAAGGGGGTGAGAGAGAGAGAGAGAGTGAGTGAGAGAGAGAGAGAGAGAGAGAGAGAGAGAGAGAGAGAGAGAGAGAGAGAGAGAGAGAGAGAGAGAGAGAGGCCGAGAGACACAGAGACGGCGAGAGCGAGAGAGAGAGAGAGAGACAGAGAGAGAGGAGAGATTAATTGAAGAGAGAGAGAGAGAGAGAGAGAGAGGGGGAGATATAAAAGAGAGGGAGAGAGAGAGAGAAAAAAGAGAGAGAGACAGAGATAGAAGAGAGAGAGAGAGAGGAGAGGAGGGAGGGAGAGAGGGAGAGAAGAAGAGAGAGAGAGAGAGAGAGAGGAGAGAGAGAGAGAGAGAGAGAGAGAGAGAGTGAGGAGGGAGGGAGAGAGGAGAGAGAGAGAGAGAGAGAGAGAGAGAGAGAGAGAGAAGAGAGAGAGAGAGAGAGAGAGAGAGAGAGAGAGAGAGAGAGAGAGAGAGAGAGAGAGAGTGAGTGTTTGAGAGAGAAAGAGATTTCTTTGTTAACGCTCCAGCTGTCGCAATTCGTGTATGATTGTTTCTAATTCCATGTTTAAATGTGTTATGTAAAACTAACGATCGTGTTCTTCTATGGTGGAAATCAAACCAGGAGGTAGAGGGATTTTCGTTATTATGAGTCGGGTTGCATACTGTTACATAACCATACAGCCAATTACATTTACTACTACTTTTGGTTTGTGCATGTTTTGCCTGCCAAACAAGAATATTACCTGGGTTATTCCTATGTTTTTTGTGGGGGGGAAGGGGGTACAGGTTCAAGAGACTCCCCACTTCTACTGATTCGATTTCCGTTTGAGGAACTGAATCACTAAGCATCTCTCGTATCCAGGAGCATTCCTTTTTCTATAGGTTCCTTATTAAGGGGGAAAATAGAAAACAGATGGTGAAATGAAAACATAAGTGTCACATCATAAACATGTCGGAAATCTGTTTATTCTACGCAGCCCCTTCAGGGGCTTTCTGGACCTTCTCTGAAGATCTAGTTCTCCTGGCCTAGCTTACGCCTTTAAATCCGAAAAAATATTAGTCCAAAGTGTTGATCGGTCTTGCCTAAATGAGGTGCCGTTCAAAGGACTGTATATATGAATATACTTTAACCACCAAAAGCTACACTTCGGTAGCCGATTTCCTTGACTGCTAAAATATAGGGCTCTCGTGAAAAGATTGCATTTCCATTATAAAGGAAGCAAGGATCATCTATTATAGGCTCACTGAAGGAAATTAAACAGATCACCTTCCAAAAGAATGCCATACAGAATAAAATTATATCACATACGGCTGGTCATAATTACGATTTTCTACCCCATTATTACTATTCCCATCTTTCTACCCGTACTTCCTTGACCGATTAGTGAATCCGATCTTTAGTTTTACTTGAAAAGATTGAAACATTATAATAACTTATAAACATAATTGTTACATACTGAATTATATACGTATATCTGGAATTATGAACAGACTGACAAAACGACTTAACAATAACGGAGACCCTGATTGAAATAAAGGTTCCCAAAATAGTATTGATTGCGTAATTTCGAGATTGTTGATTATTTGTGTTTTGCTAATATCATTGATAATTTTATTTTTGTTCTATGTTATTTTTAAGATACAATTACAGAAAGCAGAAGTAAATAACAACCGCTATCACTGCTATTGATTCACTCGTATAAACAAATATGTTTTCGTTGATACGAATCTTTATGGTATTGGCAATTCATTATACTCTACTCAAATACAATGAGATCAAGAACGTTGCAATGGCCTACAACTTTATTTAATAACAATCAAGTAAGAAAATGTGAGAATAGTGAAAAATACTTAATAGTACGAATCTTTTTGGTACGAAATATATTTAGCATATATATATATATATATATATATATATAATATATAAATATATAATATATATATATATATAAATATATATATTGGTGTGTTATTCTTTTCGGAGTTTTGGTCAATGTTGGTGAAATAAATCATAGTTATGCCGATATTTCGAGAATCCTTTATTTTCTCTTCTTCAGGGCTGGTAAAATTACATGTACTACTACTTTATAATATTGCACATTGTTATTAAACTTATTATGAAAAGGGGTGTTTTTTTCTTATTATTACTTACCAAAGACATAATATATCTCCAAATAAACTATTATACATTGTTATTGCACTATGACGAGGGTTATAGTAACCTTCCTTGTTTTGTTTACATAGCAGGGTCACAGCCTTTTGTATGTTTTATATATTGATAGTATGGTGTATTTGTTTGTTAAACTATATTATAATTGTTGTACTGCAGTTCTTATATTATTTTAAAATAGTTATTGCTATGCACTATTTCAATTGTTGCTATGTTTTATTAAATCTATGTTATTGCCATTTACCACATATGGCTTCACCAACATTGACCAAAACTCCGAAAAGAATAACACACCATATATAATACAACCTGGTCGAAAACATCAGCACAATTATTATATATATATATATATATATATATATATATATATATATATCAGTTGGCAATATAGACCCATGAGATCTTTTAAAATACTCATTCACAAACTATTTAAATTAGAGTTTCTTTAAATTTTCTTCACTGAAGAGATGCGCCATGTATTTGCATTTATCTCAAAAAGGAAAAGTTTAATGAAAACAACATTTGGTATTTAGTCTTCAAATAAAAGGCTGCGTGATATAAAAGCTTGTTTTAATATGACATGAGTAGGAGTGCGGGTTTACTGAAGGCCGAAAACTAAAAAGTGAAAATATCTCGGTTAATAATCAACATCGTCAAAAAAACGCATACAACAACGTTTATAGAAAATTACATTTTAAATAAGATTTGTTCTTTATGAATTGGTTCGAAATATCTCCGTTATTATAAGTCGGATCGAATTCTATAGAATCAATCTTAATGGAAATTAAATGTTCTCTAAATATTGTTATATACATTTATTTTTATCTAGAATATTAACCAAGATATTTGCAATTTCAGCCTTCAGCAAGCCCTCGCTTCTACTCATATTACATAAACATACTCTGATATATCATGAACCACTTCATTACAAGGTTAAATACCAAGTATTGTTTTCATTGAACTTTTAAACCTTCTGTTGACCCCCCCCCCTCCTTTTGTTCTTGGATTACTAAAAGTTGAGTGATTCAGATAGAACTGATTCTGATTCATTACAAATTACAGCAGCACTTTAGTAAATTGTTTTCAATAAAATTAAAATGTTATATACAGATATACATATTTCATTAGTTGCGGGTCTTTCCGGACTATCTATCTATTCAGCGCTACGAGGTTGGCTGGCCTGTTTGTATACAATTCAGCCGCTCTCCGTTTTAGAGATAATTAACTTGTATTGTAAATTGACTGAAAGAATTCTCATTACCGTTCGTATTTATTCAATTAACATTCACGGTAGTGTGTACCTGTATGTATATTTATCAATTGTAAACCTTCGCGTAGGAATCTGCTTGGTCTACGCAGCCCCTTCGTGACGGACTTTTCTTTCCAGTGAGAGGTTAGCAGACCTGTTTGTTCACATTTTAGATGCTTCCCGTTGGGAGGATATTAAAATTGACTGAAAGGTTTCTAATTGCCGTTTGTATTTATTCACCTGGTATATACGGTGGTCTTGTGTTACCAGTATGTAGATTAAACTATAGTTAAACTTCACGAAGGAAATCTGCTTAGTTAACGTAGCCCCTGTGTGAGGAACTTTTGTGACTCCAACGAGAGGGGATGTAATTTGGACTTAGTATTGGATCCCTGCTCACTTCGCTGGCTATTTCTACCGCTTCAGAAGGCACCAGTAACTCCGGTGGTATTTATTGGTATGCAGTTAGCACCAGCTGAGAGCGAAAAGAACCGTGTATAATGCCAGCAGCTGTTGAGGTTAACGGCCCAGCCGGCAGGTAGATAGTGGACCTAGAGCGGCCTTGCCTCTCCCTCCCACCCCCTGCTGCATCTAGGTCAGGGCTAGGGGGCTATTTCACCAGTCAGTGCTGTCCTGCAGCTCGCTCCCTACACGCACTCTACTGGGTGAGTACCGCACCACTCTCTCTCTCTCTCTCTCTCTCTCTCTCTCTCTCTCTCTCTCTCTCTCTCTCTCTCTCTCTCCTCTCTTCTCTCCTCTCTCTCTCTCTCTCTCTCTCTCTCTCTCTCTCTCTCTCTCTCTCTCTCTCTCTCTCTCTCTCTCTCTCTCTCTCTCTCTCTCTCTCTCTCTCTCTCTCTCTCTCTCTCTCTCTCTCTCTCTCTCTCTCTCTTGTCTCTTCTATCTTCTCTCTCATCTCTTCTCTCTTCTCTCTTATCTCTCTCTCTCTCTCTTCTCTCTTCTATCTTATATATTCCATCTCTCTCTCTTCTCTCTCTCTCTCTCTCTCTCTCTCTCTCTCTCTCTCTCTCTTCTCTCTCTCTCTCTCTCTCTCTCTTCTCTCTCTCTCTCTCTCTCTCTCTCTCTCTCTCTCTCTATCTATCTCTCGCTCTCTCTCTCTCTCTCTCACTCTCTCTCTCTCTCTCTCTCTCTCTCTCTCTCTCTCTCTCCCCAACTCTCTCTCTCTCTCTCTCTCTCTCTCTCTCTCTCTCTCTCTCGCTCTCTCTCTCCGTATTTCTCTCTCCCCTCCCTCTCTCTCTCTCTCTCTCTCTCTCTCTCTCTCTCTCTCTCTCTCTCTCTCTCTCTCTCTCTCTCTCTCAATCTCTCTCTCTCTCTTCTCTCTCTCTCTTCTCTCTCTCTCTCTTCTCTCTCTCTCTCTCTCTCTCTCTCTCTCTCTCTCTCTCTCTCTCTCTCTCTCTCTCTCTCTCACTCCCCTCTCTCTCTCTCTCTCTCTCTTCTCTCTCTCTCTCTTCTCTGTCTCTCTCTATATCTCTCTCTCTCTCGCTCTCTCTCTCTCTCTCCCCCTCTCCCACTCTCTCTCTCTCTCTCTCTCTCTCCCCCCCTCTCTCTCTCTCTCTCCCCCCACCTCTCTCTCTCTCTCTCTCTCTCTCTCTCTCCTCTCTCGCTCTCTCTCCGTCGTCAACCTAAGTACCATTACTTGAGATAAAGATTATATACTAAACCATTTAAGGCAGTAGACAAATGGTACTATTGGTAATGTATTTTATTAACGTCCGCTTCGTATTACTTCGGCTAATTGGGACGGGTTACCTACAGGTTACCATCCTTTTGTAGTTGGGTAAGGAATAAATAAGAATTTTATTTAATGAGTTCACCACTAAATAAATTTGAATTACCCTGGCAGGAATATTACTCTCCACAGTGGGTTTATCATATAAGATTAAGACTATTTTACTACAGCCACTTCTATAATTATTTTTAATACTTATTGAAAACTGTTAGCGTTCTATACAATATTCTGGATTTGATTACGCTATGCGACATACTAGAGACTGAAAGATTTTCTGCATTCTATGGATACGCCACCCCTATAGTGGATTAAAACTGAAGAAATCACAAAACGTAGTTCTAAATAATGGTTATAGAAACTTAGTTTTTTATTACTACTATACCGATCTGTTATCTTTTTAATTACTTATAACTTATATTTTCATTATTTTCTTTACCCTGATGTTTATATACAATATCTTGTCCTACATATAGGACTGGCATGCCAATGAACTGTTTCAGGAATCACTGTATTCCATAGTTCACTCCAATTCTCTTATTTCGTTATTTTCTTTTGTAGGTTTTTTTTTTATTTATTTTTTTTTACCACACGTGGTTAATGACTGAATAGCCTGCTTTCCGAAACTCATTTGAATAAATAAATAATTATTATAAATCAGTACGTTATATTTAATTTAATCTCACGCATAATTTTACTGCGTCCACAAGAACTATATTTATATTAAGTGTTTTTTTTTTGTTTTCTTCAATTGCATCCTATTTGTAAAAAATGATTTATATTGCATCACATATATAAACCGATATTTAGCTGCATGTGAATAATATCATTGAAAAACGTCCATTAAGCAGTTATCCGTAAACAAACCAGATTTTGCCTCACGTTCTATTCCCTATTTCTTCCGAAATAAAGAACACGTGTCAACCTATCTATGAAATCTGATTTGTACACTGCATGACTTCCTTACACTTCTATTAAATTATGTTATTATTATGTTAATTATGAATTATTTAAAATTATTTCATTTGCGATATCTCATTTCCAACGCATTGGATCTAAATATGTCATATTACATAATTTATTGATCTTTCCATGGCAAAAAAAAAGGTCATATACAAATCTTTTGTATCTAAGCAAGTAGGGAGATACTACGGACTGAACAAAGAAGAAATTTAGCACACTATAGCGGCACATCAATAACGTTGCGAATGCATCAATTTGGTCATTGACCTATCACCACAGAAACTCAGTGTCATGTGCGTTGAGCCTAAGATTTTATTTTTAATGCGATTTATTTGAGTGGCAAGTCCGGAATTAAAGATGAGTGGGAGAATGGAATTTTTTAAGGCTGAAAACTGAAGAAGTTATGATTCTCCCTTTGCTAAAAACTGCAGACAACAACAATTGTTGGGTAAAAGCCCACGTCTCCTCTTGTTCCTTTTGCTAACTTACACGAGAACTTAATAGCACGATTAGTTTCGGTCTTAAGTACAATGTTCATTGAACTGCTGGGTGGATCAAAAGTCAAGAGGCGTGGTCTAAAAATAATTCGGTCACTTTCTCCTACGGAATGCCTAATGCCTAACGACACTCAAGCCTGTGGTCCACGTAGTTCACTCAAATTATATATATACTAGCTTAGATACCCGGCTTCGCTCGGGAATTCATTTGAGGCTGAATGGTGATGGTATATTTTTGGCAAGGCTTTACATTGCACAATATTTTGACATTTACCCGTTCCAGTGTTTAAGGGTTAATACCCGTTGTTGGCATTTGTTAATAATAAAATTATTTTTTTATGTAAAAATTCAATGTCCTGCATATTGTCATATTTGCCGTCTCCTGTGCAATATGCATAGATTTTAATTATTAAGGAGAAAATATTGATATACATTTGAAATTAATTTTTTCAGGTGAGAGTGTACCTGGATAGTCATATTGAAAAGAAGTGTTGAACAAATTTCCTCCTTAAATAACAAAAATAAACAACTTTTGATATGTGCATATTTGCCGAAAACCCAATAGGACTATCATTATTATTAATTTCATGCCTCCCTTATAACCCACCACTCCTGCCCGTCCCTAGAAATGTAGAATGGCTTATTTTAAGGGAAGGGCGTTAGTGTGCTAATACACATAATGAGTGTTTTAATTTAGTTCGGTTGAGGCCTTTTGTGCCAAATAAAAATTGTTGTCTCCCGCTATAATTTTTAGCGTATAACGTCTATAATATTTCGGTATACGATGATAGTCATATATAAAAAAGTTTTCTCTAAATAACAAAATAAACAACTTTTGTTATGTGCCATATTTGCGCGAAAAATGCAATAGGAAGCGAAATATCACTATTATAAAATTTCAGGCTTTCCTTATAACCCCCCCACTCTGTTCGTCTTAGAGAACATTAATATAGCCTAATAGTCTAAGTTGGGCTAGTAGTAATATACCATACCAAGTTTCGCATAAAATTCGGTTCAGTCGTTTATGCCGTGAAAGAAAGGTAACAAACAAACAAAACAAACAAACAAAAATAAACAAAACAAACAAACAAACTGATAAACAAACAAACAAACAAAACAGCACCAAAGAAACAAAATGCAGATTATGGTGTCTGATGGAACATGTGAACGAAAAGTGCTATGTCGTGAAAATTTCGCACGAAAAAAAATCAATGTACAGTTTTTAAGAATAAATGAAAATGTGTTCCTAATCCATCCCTCTACACATTTTGGAACCGTTTTTGAATAATTCAAACCATAATCATTGGTAGCATTTATTACAATTAAATATCTATAATGAACATATTTCCTGTCAAAACCGAGCACATATAGTGTAAGAATAGTTTTATAGATAATATTATATTGGTAATAGTAAATCTCAGTGGAAATCACTTCCAGCAATGCCAGCGTTTCACATGTAAAAAGTAAACTCAATTAACTGTTTTAGCCTCCCGCCATGTTCCACTCCCGCATGAGAGTTATCAACATTGTTTTCCTTAAATTATTGATTCAAATTATTATTTTAATAATATGTCTGCCTGATGGAATTAAATAATAGTGTTACCCTGAAAAAATTTACATTACACTAGGTATTTATCTATTTACATTACTTCTCGAATATTAACAGAGATATTTGGCAGTTTTGAACCTTCAGTGAACCCCACTTCTACTCTTTTCGTATTAACAATAAGCTAATGTATCATGAAATTCTTAACCTTAGATGAACTATAAATATGGCTATCAATGAACCTTTACTATGTGCGGTAAATGTAAATAAGTTTAATGTGGCTTGATCAATAAAGATTAAATTTTATTCTCGATAGAGTCCATGTTAGATACTTAAGTGGTTTGTATTAAGCTGTAGATTTGGCAAGAATCTTCGTTACTTTGAGCCAGATCAATAAATGTTATACAGTCTATTTTGTTAATAATTTATTGTCCTACAATTAAAACTCTAAATTAAACTTGTTCTCTAACTTGCAAATTAAGTGAGTTTTCATATGTTTCTATTTTCAGTTTCAGTTAACTCCCAAATCCTACTAATGGAATTTTCACTTTTCAGCAAATTGTACCTTCAATCATTTCTTTTCCAAATTAAATTTTAAGCTATGTTAACATAGGCTTCTTACTTCACTTGAAATATATAATCAATTTTGAGATATTAATGGAAGAACTTCCTTATTTCTGAATTAGTTGTACATCGAGAAAAGAATATAACTGATCATCCAATATCACTAGCGCCTTACTGTTTGCGGTTTTATGCCAGTATTAAATGCGAGTGTATTTACTTCAGGAAGAATAAGTCTAAATTTCCGGAAGGTGAATGAAGTTTTAGCAGTTTTCCATTTGCTTATAACTTCATTTGCTTTGAAGTGTATAGGTGTAATATCTATGGCAATCATAGAGTCAGGTTCGAATGAAATAGCCTCTATAATAGCCAATTGCATGCCCTTTGATCCACTACATATTCTATGATCTCTTGTTCATTTCACCACTAAAAATCTATCAATTTTTTTTTAAAATTTAGTTTACATTCCGAAGCTCTCCTTCATGTCTTGCTATTCCATAAGTTGACAAAGACAGTATTGTGCCTTCATATATGATTTATGAAAGTTTGAATCAGTAATGGAAAAAGTAAGCACTTTAATCAGTATGCAAAAAGTATTATATATTATTAATCTTTCCTTTTTATCAAATTTATTCTACAATTTTTTTTTAAATTAATCACTATTTATACATTTAAGGTCTAAATTATTAACTTAACATATTCTATTTTCTTCTTCTATTTGCTGTTCATTTCTATTTTTTGGTTCCTACTTTTTTCTTTCATATTCAATTACACATTAGAACTTGTTTTCTCTTAGATCTAATCTATTCCACAAAAGCTATTATTCAATTTGTATTCTTGTTACTTTTGTTGGACTGTTTTGTTATTTTCATTCGTGAATTATATATTTATTATGTTTCTTTTTCTATTACTGTGAATGTTTTTGTTTATTAATGGTCATGTTCATTTATTTGTGTTTTTTTTCTCTTTTGTTATCTCAACAATATCACCACATAGAAAATGCTCCAAAATAAATAAAATGATTTGTGAGGAACTAATCAGCTCCTTAGTCATTTCTTCAAAAATTTGCCAGACATTTAAGCACCAATAAAGTATTTTTTGCTTATTGTTAATTCTTGCTATAATCCATAATCCTTGGATGTCGTCTTTCTGAGCTGGTACTCCTACAAACTCAATGAATGGAAATAGTTTAAGGGTTTATAGAGTTGTGAAAATAAAAAATAAAAATCAAATTCCTCTGTCCCTTTCCTGTGTGTTCTGTGTATATGGAATATATGGACTTATTCGTTTATCTTGAATATATCTATAAATTATATAATATGACATTTTTCGATCTGACGCATTGAAAGGAGAGACTCCAAATGAAATTCCAGCTTAAAATTTTGCTTATTTAATTTAATAGGGATGTTAAATTATAAATTCCATTTCTTAGTACCAAAGGTCTTTTGTGATAGCCAATCAAACTTTTTCGACTATTTTTGCTACAGTAGTTTTATAGTTCACGGGGTTTTTCACATGTAACAAACTTAGTGGGTCATAGGAGTTACTTTATTATCGGTCATTAACGGGAAGAAGTAAAAATGGTTTTCCTACGGAATATACAGACTGCATTAGAACTAAATAGTGTTGTGAAATCCTGTCAGTCATTCTATCGCAACCGAATGAAATATAAAGCCAGTGGCCAGAATTCAATCGTATATTTGGGATTCCCGTCAAAGGACAACTTTCTAATTCTGAAAAAAACAACTGATTACCATAATTTGTTGAATACCTCTTTTTAAAATATGATAAATTTATTCTTTTCTCTAATTTCCTAAAATGTTTCTGTTATTTTTCTAAAAAATAACCATGATATTTGTATTAGGCGACTTCTCATAAGGCTATCTTCGGAAAATTCTTTCAATTGTCCATCGAGAGAGTATATGACATCCGTTCAAAATTGCATGTGTATATATATATTATATATATATATATATATGTATATATATAATATATATATGTATATATATATAATATATATATATAATTGTGCTGATGTTTTCGACCAGTGTCAATGTTGGTGAAATGAATCTTAGTTTATGCCAATATTTCGAGAATTTTTATTTTCTCTTCCTCAGGGCTGTAAAAATTACATGCACTACATTATAATATTGCACATTGTTATAAAAGGGTGTTTTTTCCTTATTATTACTTACCAAGACTAAATATATTTATAGTTTGTTATACATTCTTATTGCACTATGACTAGGGTTATAGTAACCTTCCTTGTTTTGTTTACATAGCAGAGTCACAGCTTTTGTATGTTTTATATATTTATAGTATGGTGTATTTGTTTTGTTAAACTATATTTATAATTGTTGTACTGTGGTTCTTATATTATTTTTACAATGGTTATTGCTATGCACTATTTTAATTATTGCTATGTTTTGTTAAAATCTATGTTCTCTGTTAAATTCTATGTTATATGTATATACAACACACCATATATATATAAATATATATATATGTATATATATATAATATATATATATTTCAATTGTGATTAATGAACTCTATAATCTGTAGCCACCCTTGAGCGGGGCTCAAGGAATTCTTTTGATACCCATAAACTTTGACTTCCAAGTAAACCAAACCAGCGATGTCATTTTTATATACAGACGACTATATGAAACACAAAGTTATCTCATTGCTACCAATTCCAAAATAATTTTAATTCCGTTCAACCATACTATAATATTAACAGATTTTTATTGTATTTATTTTCGCCTATATTGTCTTGGTTTATTGCTTTTAATGGAAATAAGCTATTGAGATTGTACTCATGAAACAGCTTTCAAAATTTTCCTCTAATGTCCTTAGTTCCTACCCATGGGATGACGAAAATTAGCTTCTTTCAAAACTATATATATTTTTTTCTGTTAACGCTCTAGCGGTTGTAATTTTTGTTTAATCGTTAACGAACTTAACGAGATTTAAATGTCTCATGTAAATTTAAAAATCAAGTTCGTTAATTGCTGAAATTGGACCTGTGGGAGGGGGTGGAGAGTTTGAAAAAGAGGGATTTCAAAAATTCGAAATACCTCGGATATTATTCGTCGAACCGAAAAAGTGTATTGGACCAATATTATTGAAAATTTAATGTTCTAGGCCCCCACCCTTTCTATGATTCTATGAAGTTGTTACACGTGTTTTTTTAGTATCTTGATTATTATTTGAACCGAGATATTTGCATTTTGTAAATTTTATCCTTCTTGTACAACCACACTTCTGCTCATGTCATATTATTAATAAGCAGTTTTATAATGAACCCCTTTATTCTGAGCTTAAATACCAAAAATTGTCTTCATTCATTGATTAATGAGTGAAATCCATGCAAATACTTAATATAATGTCTTAAATTAACATTTTTCAGTCTTGACTCGATAATGTTTATTTGATCTATGCTATTCTCGACTATTTAACCATTTAATTTAACTCTAATGTTCATATTCATTTTTATTAATTACCCATTTTTTCGAATGCAATATTAATATTACCACCCGTTAATATTTATAAGGGGTCGTAACATACAGATAACCCCTCCCGATTAGCCACATTAACATAAAGTGGATTTTAATTTATATATATATATATATATATATAAAATTGTAACCTCTGTCTGTACATTGATTTTTTTTGCGAAATTTCAGGATAACTTTTCGTTTCACATGTCATAGACACCATAACTGCATTTTGTTTCTTTCGTGTATGTTTGTTCGTTTGTTTGTTTGTTACCTTTTCACGCATAAACGGCTGAACCGAATTTTATGAAACTTGGTATGTATATTAATACTAGCCAAACTTAGACTTTAGGCTATATTAATATTCTCTGAGACAAACAGGAGTGGGGGTTATATGGAAGGCCTGAAATTAAAAATATCGATATTTCGTTTTCTATTGCTTTTGTCAGTAAATATGCACATAACAAAAGTTGTTCATTTTGTTATTTAGAGTAACTTTTGTTATATGCACTTTTGCCTTATACGGAAGTATAAATGAGTTATACGCTAAAAACTATAGCGGGAGTCCACAATTTTATTTGGCACAAAAGACTCAATCGAACTAAACCTAACTCGGTATGTGAATTAGCACTAACGCCTTCCTTATAATAACCATACTAACACTTCTAGGGACGGGCAGGAGTGGGGATTATAAGGAAGGCCTAAAATTAATAATAGTGATATTTCGTTCCTATTGCATTTTCAGCAAATATGCACATAGCAAAAGTTGTTTATTTTGTTATTTAGAGAAACTTTTTTTATATACACTATCGTCGTATACCGAAGTATAAAGGCGTTATACGCTAAAAATTATAGCGGGAGTCAACAATTTTATTTGGCACAAAAGACTCAACTGAACTAAATAAAACACTTAGTATGTGTATTAGCACTAACGCCTTCCTTATAATGAGCCATACTATTTCTAGGGACGGGCAGGAGTGGGGGTTATAAGGGAGGCTTGAAATTAAAAGTAGTGATTTCCTATTGGGGTTTCGGCAAATATGTACATAACAAAAGATGTTTATTTTGTTATTTAGAGAAATTTGCTCAACACTTCTTTTCAATATGAACTACCAGGTACCTCAAATGAAAAAAATGTATTCAAATGTATGTCAATATTTTCTCATTAATAATTCAAATATATGCATAATGCACAGGAAACGGGAAATATGACAATATGCAGGACAGTGAAGTCTTACATAAAAAAATAATTTTATTATTAACAAATCCACAGAAACGACGGGTGTTAACCCTAAACACTAGGACGGGTAAATGTCAAAATATTGTGCAAAGTAAGCCCTTGCACAAAAATATACCATCACCATTCAAATGAATGAATTCCCGAGCGAAGCCGGGTATCTGAGCTAGTATATATATAAAAATGAACAAACTCCGTTACAGTGGACGTTATGATAACAACTCTGAACAACCCTTAAAAAATCTGGATAGTGATAATAATTTTCAGAGATGAAACAGGAGTAGAGAGAGAAAGGCAATCATATTCTATAATCATGAATCTTTCTTTTCATTTTTTTTTCTACCCTATATATCTTTTCATTTGCAAGTCACGCCTCGATTGTCTGGAATACAATATGCAATTAATTTTTTGCTCTATAATTACTCACGCTCACTGTAAAAAAAAAAATATGTAATTGTAAGTAGCAATCTTTAATAGCAAATTCTAAATTAACAACTAATATAGAATCAACTTCCTTAATGACGAAAATGTTTTAACCTAATTAGTTTCTCTCATTGCCACTTACATTAATTGCTTTTTAAATATATGATAAGGAAAATGTTTCACATCATATATATCAAAAGCGGTAAATCACAGGAGCATTTTAAGATAATAACAACATTAACTAATTGAGTCAATGCAGTTTCTGTTTCAAGCTGAAGGTAGTTTGAGGCGGTTCTTAACATCTAAATTTTAGCATCAAGTTACATTTTACAACAATAAAATTAATCTGCAGGAAGCAGTGTTAATTTTCACGTTATTGAGCTAAAATTGAAAAAAAAAAAAATCAAAATTGAAGGCGATAGTCCCTAAATGTAAGCTTTGATTTCAGACCAATGGAGACGATTTTTTAACAGCCTAGGGTGATCTATATAGAATTTGGAATTTATCTTCGCCAGCTCAAAACATAAAAAAATTTTGACAGATTCTTTGTGGGACATTCAACAATTATGATTATAGACAATGTGATATTTGTCGTTTCAATCACGATTTTCTAAATTCATTTTCGGTTTACTTTTTTATTTTTCTTCAGTTGATTTTTTTATCAACTAAACATAATGGACTGCTGGATGGTTGTAAACTCCAACAATTCTGGTCATTTCAATTCGTAAATTGTATATTCTTTAAAAACACTTTTTTTTTTTTAATTATAAATTCCGGATTTGATGATTAAGGTCTACGAAGCAACTTAATTATTTTGAACAGCGTGTAAAATTGATAATAATAATATTTATTTCTCCTTTCTTGCTTAAAAAAAAAAAATCAAGCCAATGCCTACAAATGTTTTTGGTATAACAGATTTCAGGAAGCACGTCTATACTTTAAATCTGGGGCATTATTTTCAATTTTTTATTATTCGAATACATTACTTTTAGCAGATTTCCCTTAAGAGAAATCAGCTATTGAGATCGTACTCAATGTCCATCGATCCTACCCAGGAGATGACAAAAATGAGGTCCGATATATATATATATATATATATATATATATATATATATATATGTCTGTTAACGCTCTCGTTGCCAAACTCGACATTGAAACTTTTTATGTAAAAATAAAGATCAACTGCGTTAATGGCAGAAATCGGACCAGCGGGAGGGGGGTTTAGAGGGGAGGATTTTCGAAAATTCGAAATGTCTCCGTTACTATATGTAGGACCGAAAAATTGTATAGAATCAATCTTATTGTAAATTAAATTTACTATAAATATTGTTATATACATGTATTTTCTATCTTGAATATTAACCGTGATATTTGCATTTTTCAGTTTTCAGCTTCAGAGATGAGATCGGCTAACTTCGGGTCTAGTCGTCATTTTCCTTCAAGAGCTAGTTCGACCGTTTCCGTAACTGTTCGGCTCTCTAATCTGAGATTTCTCTATTGTAAAACTTCACGTGGGAAATCTGTAGTTTGCGCAGCTCCTGCGTGACTGACTTTTCATAATTGCACGTAATTACTTTGAAATATCAAAGTAACCAGTATATTTGTCCACATTTTGACAGGATAGTCTAGTAGGATGAAATGTACCCACGGGGCTAATGTAATAAATGGTTACCACATTTTAAAATAAGCGTTACAAATACTTCAACAAAACATAGAGTTCCGAGACACGAGAACTATGCCTCTTTTTAAGTGCTTTTTATGATATAACAAGCCATGGTTAAACTTCACCCTCGGAACGAGTTATATTATAGAAAATTTTAATGTTTAATTCTTCCTCCCAAAATAATAGACAAACAAAATGCATATATATTTAAGCTAATTAGTCTTAGCATATTTTCTGCAAAAGTTCAGAATTATAGCACAAGCTATAATAGAATCAAAATGAGTGTCCACGTACTCCATTTCATCCTGTAAACAAAGAAGACAGTAAAACCCTACTCGATATGGTGTAATCAGAAATACCAGGACAAAGAAAATAAGATTTCATATTTATTTATAGCTGGTGGTGAGGGTGATGAATGGTTAATCACAAAACTTTTTTATGGCTCCTCACAATTTTATTTCTTATAAACGCTGAGCGCTTTTGGGGACTAAATCCCCATCCTCAGAGCGTCAGAGCGGAGGGCGATCCTAGAGACGTGCTACCCGGCTATACAGGTAGCAGTTTGAGTGCATCGGCAGGGTTTAGCCTGGTAGCAAGTCTATAGGATTGCCCTACGCTCTGACGCTCTGAGGATGGGGATTTAGTCCCCGAAAGCGCTCAGCGTTTATAAGAAATAAAATTGTGAGGAGCCATAAAAAAGTTTTGTGATTAACCAAAATAAGATTTATTGCGAACGGCAGCATATGAATATGACAGCCAGAAACTGATTTAGTAGCAACTATAAAACACAGCTTATCTCGCAGGGGTACAATACGACTTGAAATCTGCTCATCAGTGTGTTCAAGATATTGGACGAATCCATCAATAAATATAGTTGGAATATTTGTCATCTTTTCCATATTCGTGAATTGGAATTCATTTTTCTTATTTTGATAGCACACAGCACTCCGACAAGGCCAACTTTTTACTATCATTATCAATGAAGCTTTTTTTTTTTTGTTGAGGGTAAAATTTGGCCTTTAATATATAATCAAATTATTGAATTAATAGCTCTTCAAAACATTAGTCTATAATGTAATTAAATCCAACTGCAAAACAGGTAGATTTTGATCTGTAATTATTAACTTTAATGGAACAAGATCTAATGTTGGAATTTATAAAATTAACTCCTCCAATCGTAGTCATATGATTATTTAAATATTAGGTGTTACTTTTGGCAGATTTCCCTTAGGGGAAATCAGCTATTGAGGTCGTACTCATTATGCGAGTTTTGAAAAATTTCTTCAAATGTCCATAGATCCTACCCAGGAGATGACTAAAATGAGGTCCGTTCAAAATTATATATATATATATATATATATATATATATATATATATATATATATACAAATTAAATTTACTATAAATATTGTTCTATACATTTATTCTGTATCTTGAATACTAACCGAGATATTTGCATTTGTATTCTGTGTGTGGTCATGAGTAGGCTATGTTCGGACTTTCCGCCGAGAGCTCTGGTGGCCGTTTCCATAACTATTCGTCCCCCGTGAATAGATTTAGAGGTTAGGTTAACTGTGTTTTGGGGCTAGAAACTACTGGGTTATTACGCCCTAAATAATGTTTTAGGTTTAGAGGTTTCTTACTACTACAGTTGTTATTAGGCAGATTTCCCTATTGTAAAACTTCACGTGGGAAATCTGCTTAGTTTACGCAGCCCCTGCGTGACGGACTTTTTTTTTTTTATTTTACGTCCACTTTATGCTACTAGGCTAATCGGGACGGGTTATCTACAGGTTACCACCCTTTCATAAGATTCTGTTTTACTTCTGTTATATATTCTCCTGCTTTTTACTGGATTGGATAATAACAGTAAAATACTATTCTCCACAAAATAAAATGTCGTTGGATAACCCCTTCATTGTACTATTCAAATAGAATCCATCAAAATTTCAAACAGAACAGCTACAATAATGAATTTAATCGTCTAAGTAAGTGTTAAGAACATTGCTTTTGCCGTTTCATTTCACGATTTTAGCAAATTTCCGTTAAGAAAAATCAGTAATTCATTGAGTAATTATATGAATTGATATTATACAAAAGCTGTTTCAAATCTACCTACGAAAATGAGGACCGGAAAAAATATATGTATATCAATCTATAATGTTGGTGTGTGGGTATTTCTGTTAACTCGAACTGACGAAATTCAAATTAAACCTTTTCTCGTAAGGACCATTTCTCACGACGAGCGGTTAGAATTTGTTAAATATTATACGTCTCTCTTTTTTTATTATATGATTCGCTACTTCTTTTTATTGTTCTGTACATTCAGCCGTAGCTCAAATATGGGCGAAGTTATTAGATTTTAGCAGATTTCCCTTAAGGGAAATCAGCTATTGAGGTCGTACTCATGACGCGATTTTTGAAAAATTTCCTCAAATGTCCATCGATCCTACCCAGGAGATGACGAAAATGAGGTCCGTTCAAAATTATATATATATATATATATATATATATATATATATCTAGATATATATATTTGTCTGTTAACGCTCTAGCGGTCGCAATTTTTGTTTGATCGTTACCAAACTACATATTTAAGCGTTTTACGTAAAAAGAGAGATCAAGCTCGTTAATGGCTGAAATCGGACCAGTGGGAGGGGGGGGATTTTTGAAAATTCAAAATAACTCCGTTATTATGCGTCGGATCGAAAAATTGTATAGAGTTAATCTTATTGTAAATTAAATTTACTATAAATATTGTTATATACATTTATTCTTTATCTTGAATATTAACCGAGATATTTGCATTTGTATTGTGTGTGTGGTCAACGGAACCCCGCCATGTTCCGAACTCTCCGCCGAGAGAGGCCGGTTCTGGAGGCCGTTTCCAGAACTATTCGTCCCTCGTGAATAGGTTTCGAGATCCCTTCCTAGAACAGCTGTTATTAGGCGGATTTCTCTATTGTAAAACTTCACGTGGGAAATCTGCTTAGTTTACGCAGCCCCTGCGTGACGGACTTTTTTTCTTTGTTTTGAGTATCCAGATAACCCCCCGCCCTGCTCATACGTTTTATACCTTTAAGTATCACCTGCCAATTATAAATAAGTTCTTACCAAGAGAGAAATGACAAATTTATTAAAAGAAGACCTCATTTTGTGTCATTCCAACATCTCAAAATTCAGCAACCCCTGAAAGATGTCCCTTTTTTTCGGCTATTGCTGATAATTGAGACAGACCATTCAATCACGACTTGTTTCATTCAAATATCTGGAAGTGATTGAACTCTTACTGATTAGTCTATAAATAATTATTTGACCACTAATCCATTAAAGATAGGCTTCCAGACACGCAACTAATTATCGCGGTTAAATAGGGCTATTTCTATTTTGATAAGACGAATTTATATCATTAGACTCATTTTTTTTCATATGTCTAATGCGGAGGGTAGTCAATGAAGATTACGTCAAACTGATTTTAAATTTATTATTATTTATTAAAATTATTTTTGAAGTGAAAACTTCTTTAGGCACGTTGTGCTCCCCGTAAGGAAGCATTTGCGGGAGAGGAAAAAAGTATGAAATCGCGACACCGCCACCGCCACCGCTAGTACTCAACTCAAAGCTAAAGGAGCTTCTTTTCTTCATAACTCCTGAACCAAATTAGCTAGAGTTTTCGTTCGCATACCATTTTAAAGAGGATACAACCAGCATCATTTCGTTTACCGATACTATAAATCTACCATTTTTACTTTCATAGATATTTTAATCTGAAGTTTAAATAAATTCGAATATTTAAATAAATTCGAATCAAAACTGTTTGTATCCTACTTTAGCTACCATATACCGATTGTATCAGTTTTAGAAATTGTTGATGATTCTGGCAGTGATGATGGTGCAAGAGTTGTTGAAATTATGGATAGAAATTGATTTTTCTGAGTGTACTTAACTTATTTTTGTAAAGCATTTGTAATAATTCTGAAATGTAATTATTTTTCTTTTATGTAAAATAACTGAAATAATTATGTATAGTATTTTATATTGATAAATAAAACAATTCTTGGTACATTATTTTTTTTATCACTATTATTTTTGTCATTTTATTTTTTCATGTAAAATCGAACATAACTGTTACTTATTGATAAATAACTAAACATATTTTTAAAATAAGACTTTTAAAATAAGACTTCGTAAAAAAATTTCTCAGCAATGCCAAAATTGAGCGATCAAAGCTAAAGGAGTTTTCACTTCTACCGGCAGTCCCCTGACTGCTGTTTTTTTTTCTACGGCGGCTAATTGGCACAAACTCAGACACTTTGGTCTGTGTGTTGTGGTATTAGATCACTCAGGTTGACAATAGAATGATAACTCACTTTAAACAACTTTATATTCATGAATTTCAATGGTAAAAGAAGAATATTTACGTAATCAACATTTATTATATTGTTTGAAACCTTTTGTCGTTTAAAAATATGTTGTTTCTTTATGCTGAACTGTCTATCTACAGGTTACTACTCTTTTCTAAAATAAATTCCTACTGTCATGGCGGGAATCGAATTCACCACTCTAGGTGATTTAATTACATTCGTAAACTCTATAAACTGGGGGGGATACCCTTGTTCAAACAAATCTTCATTCCAATTCACGTGTAAATGAAATGTAAATATTCGAACAATTTGTGGAAATAATTCTTGTGTATTCCCAATAAAGGGAATAATGAAAGGCAGAAAGCGATATTAATTTTGTCCGACAGAGAAAAAACGTTGAAGTGATTGGCAGTAAGAGCCGTATTATAAAATTTTCTTAAACTTCTTCCGAGAATTTCTTATTATTTGTCAATATGATAAGCGAATATATGAAAAACCAATACACACCTTGCAATCCACAAGGCACATTGTAACACAATCATTTCGACATTTCAGTAGAAAAGTTCGTCACGCAGGGGCTGCGTAAACTAAGCAGATTTCCCACGTGAAGTTTTACAATAGAGAAATCCGCCTAATAACAACTGTAATAGTAAGAAACCTCTAAACCTAAAACATTATTTAGGGCGTAATAACCCAGTAGTTTCTAGCCCCAAAAAACAGTTAACCAAACCTCTAAACCTAATTCACGAGGGGACGAATAGTTATAGAAACGGCCACCAGAGGTCTCGGCGGAAAGTCCGAACAGCCTACTGGTGACCACACGCAGAATACAAATGCAAAATATCTCGGTAAATATTCAAGATACAGAATAAATGTATAGGAACAATAATTATAGTATATTTAATTTGAAGTAAGATTTATTCTATACATTTTTTCGATCAGACTCATAATAACGGAGATATTTTGAATTTTCAAAATCCCCCTCTCTATACCCCTCCCTCCCACTGGTACGATTTCAGCCATTAACTAACTTGATCTTTCTTTTTACATAAAACGTTTAAATTCCGAGTTTGGTAAAGATCCAACAAACATTGCGACCGCTAGTGTGTTAACAGACAAATATATTTATATATATATATATATATATATATATATATATATATATATATATTTGAACGGACCTCATTTTCGTCATCTCCTGGGTAGGATCGATGGACATTTGAAGAAATATTTTTCGAAACTCGCGTCATGTAGTACGACCTCAATAGCTGATTTCCTTAAGTCAGTTACGTGGGGACTACGCCTCACTTTCTATTCACTATTCTCCTCTTGTGAAAAAAGCATTGAATTTTAAAATGTGCAACCGATGCTTAGAGATATAATTGCTTGAATTAAAATAGCATGAGTAGTGGGTAGTTGCTGAAGCATGAAAATGGAGCAATATAAATAACCCATGCATATTCGTCTCGGATATAGTATATTCAATAGTTCATTATAATCAAAGGCATTACATTCATTAAATAACCCAATGCACGACACGAATATACGATTTCACATTTGACTAAATCTCTTAAACATTTAACTTCCGCTCTGACTCATCCTTTAACGAAGTTGGTCATTAGGTTCACATGAAACGTTTAAATATCAAGTTTGGTAACAATCGGGCTAAAATTGTATATAGAGCATTCATTAATAATGATATTTTTTTGACATTAGACAAGTAGTTTGTGAAAAGGTTACGATGAGGAAGCGAGGTGCCGATGGTTTTTATTTGCAACCAAGGGTCGTTTGTGCAGAAAGCTTCTATTCTCAGGTTGTAAAAATTCCAGGGGCTGCGTAAACTAAGCACACTTCCAACGCGAAGATTTACAATAGATAGATAAATCTACATACGGGTAACACCTCCGTGAATAAATACAAATGGTAATGTAGAATTTACATTTTTAGCAGATTTCCCTTAAGGGAAATCAGCTATTGAGGTTGTACTCATGACGAAATTTTTCTTCAAATGTCCATCGATCCTACCTCGGAGATGACGAAAATGAGGTCAGTTCAAAATTATATATATATATATATATATTTATATATATATATATATATATATATATATTTGTCTGTTACCGCTCTAGCGGTCGCAATTTTTGTTTGATCGTTACCAAACTCGATATTTAGTCGTTTTATGTAAAAAGAAAGATCAAGTTCGTTAACGGCTGAAATCGGACAAGTGGGAGGGGGAGTTTAGAGGGAAGGATTTTCGAAAATTCGAAATATCTCCGTTACTATACGTCGGATCAAACAATTGTACAGACCCAATCTTATTACAAATTAAATTTACTATAAATATTGTTCAATACATGTATTCTCTATCTTGAATATTACCCGACATATTTGCATTTTTATTAAATTTAACGAACGACGGGGGGACTAAGTTCCCGCTAAAAGCTAGTTCGGCCCATTGCCGTAACTGTTCGGCTCTCGTATGGAGATTTCTCTATTGTAAAACTTCAAGTGGGAAATCTGCTTAGTTTAGGCAGCCCCTGCGTGACGGATTTTAATTATCTCCACAGCGGAAAGCGTCTGAATTGTAACAAAAATATGTTAGCAAGTCAGGGATGACCAGATAAATAGAAATATTCTTCTTGGGAAATAAAATCAATTACTGAAATATATCTGAATATCACATATTAATTTTATTAAAAACTATTCACTATATCTAGTACTATAATTTATAATGAATCAGGATAATTTTTATCTCAATCAGTCAAATTTTAGTAATCAAAAAACTAAAGAGGTGGGGGGGAGGTTCAACATAACATATTTGACCGTATTTCGTACAATATTTACATGTATCTCTTGAAAACAATATTTGGTATTTAAGTTACAAATGAAGTGGTCTATTATATAACAGAGTATTGTTTATGTGACAAAAGTCTGAATAATAAACAAACAAGGTCAGCCAACCTCGCAGAGCTGAATAGACATATATCTGAATATTAATTTCATTGAAAACTATTTACTATAGCCAGTGCTGTTTTATTGTGAATCAAAATAGTTTTTATCTCAACCACTCAAATTTTAGTAATAAAGAACAAAAGAAGGGGGGGGGGCAGAACGTATTTGCTTATATACTCCACCGCAAAAAAAAAAAACCGGACACTTCATTTTTGTCGTATTAAATTCTAATTTTCAGCAATTTTCTTTATGTGGGTATTCTAGTTATTACAGGGAATTTAGAGTCTAAGTCCATTGAACTAATCCCTTCAGGATTAGTAAACAATTAGATAAAACTCAGATTAGATTTATTTGTCTTAAAGTTGATCAATTCTAAACTGTAAGTAGTTTTTCGCACATTTAAACATCTGTAATTATTAACCAAGCATTTTCATTAATTAATGTTTTATTTTTATTTCGGTCCAGAATAATGGGTCTTTCAAACTTAGATGGAAGGCCGGAGCTTACGTTACATTGCCGAAACGCTTGGGGTAGCGAAGTCTACCATTCACTGTAATAAAAATGAAGAATAAATTTTTTTTTTTTTAAATGTATTAATTTATCTTTTTATTTTTTTTTTTTTTGTACTTTCGTACTTTTGTGTGTAAAATAATCAATAAAAATTATTCAATTTTGGCAGATTTTTTTTAAATAACCTATAGATTAACCAATTATTTTAATTAAAAAGATTAATATACATATATATTAAGTATTTAACAAAATTATAAGACTAAATCTAAGTGTCCGGTTTTTTTTTTTTGCGGTTGAGTTTATATCTCACAAAGTACTTTATTTTTTGAGAGTAATAAGTTCTTATTTGAGAGTTTTTGTAAGTACTATGGTTTCACTTAATAATCTAGTTTGTAGTCGTAAATATTGAATAACTTTAATAAATTAAATCTTATATTTATATTAAAACTGTTTTATTGGCACTTTGTTAGCATTACTTGGTATGAAGTGTTCCTAATATTGGCTTATTGGATTAATAAACAAAATTTCAGTTGTCATCCACACTCACTAAATTCACACATTGTAATATCGAATGGACTCCAGTAATGATTTGATGTTACCTAATTAGAGAGGAGGGGGGGGGTAATAAAGCATGTAATTCATGCGAACACTATAGCCAGATCTAATTTGATGCATTGTCTGTCCAAGCAATATCGCATACATTAGCTTCCTGACCAGCCACATATCTAGCATCAAATATCACACACTATGGATGTTAAATAGGGATTTTAAGAGCAGCAATTAACTTGATTAAATAGAGAAACTTTATTAAATAAAAATAAAGTAGTTTCAATATACTAAAATCAAAAAAAATAAATTGTTTCATAATACCAAACAATTTATTAAACTTTTGGAAAAATTGTATCCCTAGTAATATATATTTTTTTCTTTATACCAATTTTTCAATCTGAGTGCAGTGCCTTTACCAAAATTGACTTCCCTATAGCTATATATTGGTATGAACCTAACGTATATCGCTCAGTATTACAGCCCTGCCATTGTTATACAAAAAAAAAAAAAGGTGTATCGCAGGGGCTGCGTTAACTAAGCAGATTTCCCATTGGCGCCACGTTATTGCCATTTATCTCAAAAAGTAAATGTTCAATGAGTAGAATATTTGGTATTTGGGCTTCAAACGAAGTCCTCAAGTACAGATAAAACAGCTTGTTGTTAATATGACGTGAGTAGGAGGGGTTTAATGTAGACCGAAAACTAAAAAATGCAAATATCTCGGTTAATAATCATGATAGTGAAAAATGCATATAACATTATTTACAGAAAATTTAATTTTCAATGAGATTTGCTTTATACACCTCTTCGATCCGAAGTCCCCAATTTCGGCTGTTAATGAAACTGATCTTTATTTTAACACAAAATTTAAAAATGTCCTGGCAAAAATTACGACCACTAGAGCGTTAAACAGCTACATTTATATGTCTATTTATATATAAAATTTTGAAGGGATCTCGTTTTCGTTATCTACTAGATAGGATCGATGGACATTAGAGGAAATTTTCTCAAACTTTTACTAAATCCCGTCAACCTCAAAGGAAATAGGCGACTATATTGTGTATTGGTTAAAACTATAATGTTCTTAAACAAGACTTTTGTGTATGTCCTTACGTTTGTATGTGAAACATTTTTATTTGGCCACATTTTACGTTTTTATTTTTAATTTATTCATTCGTTTTGACCTTTAATTTATGAAGTTTCAATGATAAATGATAATATTTGTATTTTACTTTTGAATTAAATCGAAAGGGCAATAATGGCAAAATGGGGGACTATACCGAAAATCTTTTTACATTGACTGGCCGTATGATAAGAGGGGAAATATAAATTACTTCAAAGCAGACAGTTGTGAATTTTCAACTTGATTTGACACAATAAAATGTTCGTTCTTTTTACTTCATCATATTCATGGCGGTAAACGGCTAAGTACTGCGAGTGTTGGAGGAAGATAAGAATTAATCAGTGTGGAAGTCAGCCTGTGCCAAACCCATTCAAGCCAAATTGGAACCAGCTAAGCCATTATTACTGTCACCAACTCTGACCTCAAGGGAAAAAAAGTTCTTACGAACACGTTAAGTCTTCCAGGCGCTAACTAAAGGAGTGGACATTTTTTGCAATTAGAAAAAGCTTTTTTTTTTTTTATTTTATTCAATTATTTCAGAATATTATAGAAGCTATAATCCGTCATATAGATATAGCGTTCAATACTTTTAACTGTTAAGAAAAAGTATGATAGAGCATGAAAGAAAAAGAAACAATTTCACCAGAACCCCTATCCACCCCGACTTATTTTTATTAATACCTCACTTAATTTTATTAATATTACAACTTATCTGTTAAACTTGAACTTAAACATGTACTTCGTGAATGGCCTTCCTCAAAGAGGCTATTTAGAAAAGAAGTAGTCTTAACAAGGTTAAGAATTGCTACATGACCGTAGCCAGTGAATAGCCCGTGTATTACGTTACTTGAAACTTAACAACACTTTCGAAAATTATACTGTAGAACAATACTCAAAATGTATGCGAAAATGAACGTACTTACGTACATATGATAAACTGATGGTAAGAGTGTAACTAAGATGTCGCTTAATCACCTTGAAGTTTTGAACTGACCTCATTTTCGTCAACTCCTGGGTAGGATCGATGGACATTTGAAGAACATTTTCGAAAATTTTGACATGAGTAGAAACCTCAATCGCTGATTTCCCAAAAGGGGAGTCTGTTTGAATGAATTGTCCATTCACATATGTGTTTTCAATTCATTACAAGTCAGCGTCTTGTTAGGCGTTAGTCCTTATTTTCGCAGATTTCTCTTAAGGGAAATCAGCTATTGAGGTCGTACTCATGATTCGATGATCGAAAAATTTCGTCATATGTCCATCAATCCTACACTGGTGATGCTTTGAAAATGAGCGGCCGTAACAAATTATATATATTTATGTATATATATATATATATATATATATATATAGACACACACACACACACACATATTTGTCTGTTAACGCTTTCGCAGTCATAAGTTTTTATTGCTTTTTACCAAACTGATAATTAATGTTTCATGCAAAACTAAGGGTCGTCGTTCGTTTATCCCTGAAATCCGGAGTGAGAGGGGGGCTAAGGGGGGGGGGGAAGCGGGGATTTTCGAAAATTTGAAATTTATCTGTTACTATATCTCGGATCGAAAACTTGTACTGAAACAATATTGTTGCAAATTAAACTTGAACTATAACATTCTTCTATATGCTTTTATTTGATATTAACAAGATTACCCGAGATATTTCAATTTTCGTATTCGGCTATTCGTATTTCATATATCGGTTCTGTTCTTGCGATTCCGCTGAAAGTTAGTTCGCCTGATTCCGTAACACTTCGGCCCTCGTGAAATTGGTGTAGAGACTGCTATAAGCTTCTGCTTTGAGAGATATTCTTTAGTTCATGAAATATTAAAATATAAGTGATTGAGTTAAAAATTATTCCGATTCTTTATAAATTACTGTACTAGATATAATAAATACTTTTCAATAAAATTAATATGTTATATTCAGATATATTTAAGAAATTGTTTTTATTTCTGGTGAATAATACGTCTATCTATCTGTTCAGCTCTGAGTGCTTGGCAGACCTTTTACAATTTGGACGCTCTCCTTTGGGAGCTTATTAATATTAATTGAAAGATTACCGTTTGTATTTATTCACGGTGGCAAGTATTACCAATATTCAGATTGCTCTATTGTAAAACTTGACGTGAGAAATCTGCTTAGTTTACGCAGCACCTCCGTGACGGACTTTTTTTAATTAAGAGGTATATCTAAATATGATTGTCTTAATTTTATTTGATGCATAGCATATGTGTGTTACCGCATGTGTGTTATCGAACTCATATCATATGCGTGCAAATTTGAGCACAAGTTTTTTTTTTTTCAAAAATCACTAGAGACAACCTAAGTGGTTCTTGTAAAGGAAATCTGCTAAATATACAGAGTAAGCTTACAGGACCAATATTTAAACCGAAAAGGTAGTCATGACGGAAAGTTATTGGCAGAGAAAGTGATAGGAATTCATGAGAAATAAGAAATTCACCTGCGCAGAAGTGTTTTCCTAGGGCAATTACTTTCAATCATATGCGCATACATATAGACACTTTACTTCTGGTTATTTTCCCATATTTCTTTTCTCGTTTTGCACGAGCTCCTGATCATTCCGATTTAGACATTGAATCAGCTGTGTTGAATTACTTTTAATTGCACATTCATATCAGTGCATCACGCCATTAGATAGAAAACTGCAGAAATATTAGACTTCAGTTTTACTCTTAAAATATATTTTATTGAATAATAAACTTGTATTCATACTTCTAGATGAATGAAGTGAATAGTCCAATTACCTTATTTTTCTTATTGTTTGTAAATGTTTTAAAGTATTGGTAATAAATCCAATTCCCACGACACGTTAGTATTATAAAGCCTTAACTGCATTCATGAAGTATTTTTTTTTTCGATGACCTTTCAAAATTCACGTTTCCAAATCAGAAAAATAATACACCTAAACCGAAGGTCTACTGGATTTAAGAGTTGTACCAAAATTGCTTCGTACGTACATTACAAAAACCCTTCATTTGTTTATTGAAATTAGTAAATAAAGGCCGTCACGCAGGTGCTGCGTAAACTTAGCAGATTTCCCTCGTGAAGTTTAACGACAGATAAATCTACATAATGGTAACACAACACCACCGTGGATATGAAATGAATAAATTCAAACGATAAAAAGAAACCTCCTTCTGAAGGTCTGAAATGTAAACAAACAGGTGAGCCAACTACTCACAGAAAAGAAAAATAATTACTGAAATATATCAGAATATAACATTAACGTTTTTGAAAATTATCTACTATATCTAGTACTGTAATTTATAATGAATCAGTATAATTATTATCTCAATCAATCCAATTTTAGTAGTCCAACACCTTAACACGGTGGAGGGGGGGGGGGAGTTACCAGAACATATTTGCATTTATCTCGTATAAAAAGGTCTCTCAGAAACAATATCTGGTATTTAAGCTTTGAATAAAGTGTTTTAATATACAACAGAGTGTTGATTATTAACATTAGTAGAAGTAGGGGTTTACTGAAGGCTGGAAACTGAAAAATACAAATATCTCGGTTAATATTCAAGATAGAGAGTAAATGTATGTAACGCTATTTTTAGACCATTTTATTTACAATAATATTGGTTCTATACAATGTTTCAATCCGACGCATAGTAACGAAGATATTTCGAATTTATAAAAATCCCCCTCTAAACACCTCCCACTGATCCCATTTCAGCCATTAACGAAAGTGGTCTTTCTTTTTACATAAAACGATTAAATATTGAGTTTAGTAAGGATAAATCAATAATTGAGAGAGAGCGGTAACAGGCATGTGTATATATATTGTTTTGAACGGACCTCATTTCCGTCATTTCGTTGTAGATCGACGGATATTTGAAGAAAAAATTTGAAAATATAGAATTGCCCATTTCGATTGATTTAGAGGATATATGCGGGCAGCAATATTTTGAAGCAATTTATTTGGATGGGGAAGACTTGCTACTATTTATCATTTATCTCATTCAAAGATAAATGAAATGTATAACAAATGTCTGTATTGTTGAATAATACTGACATTAGTCTGTAACTACCAGCGGATAGGAACTGTCTAGTAATGGCTGCGTAAACCTTAGAGATCGTTTCCTTGTCGTAAAACTATAATTAACCATTAAAGCCCTATGGTGTATAATCACTGAGTAAAAGGTGAAACGTGAATAATTAACGAAAAGGTTACGGTCTTATTAAAACTACATTACTTTCTTTTATGCTCCCATATTCCCATACTCCCAGGACGGTACTCCCGTCGCCTTCCTGAGTGAATTACTTGGCGAAAATCGTTTTTAGTCAATATGTTTTGCTAATCTTCTTGACTCCTCATTTTGTAAGTATAATCCATGGGACCATCTGATGTATTTAGTGTTCTCATCATTATTTAACACTTTCAGTTTGTTTTTTTGGTGAGCCTATTTCTAGAGATAGTAAATTGGCAATGTCATCGCTAACTGGCTTTTTTTCTTCTACATGTAAAATAACAGAATAGCTTTAATTCAATTTGATAATAGTTGTAATATTATATAATAACAGTTGTGACATAATATAATACCTGTAATATAATAATATAAAAAGCATAATAAGATCAATAGTCAATAAAACATATATATACCAACAACTTAGCTGATATATTAACATATCACATGCTGGATGAATCCTTGAGGATGATTACAACCAGTTTGCTTTGTGCAACCTTAAGTGCAATATCAAATGTACCTTAGTATTTACGTCATTCTAGCCTTAGTAAGTACAAATAACATACAGCTCTCTGTAAAAATCTGCAATATATATAATGTAGTACCTGTTTATAGCCCTGAAGATGAGAAAATATAATTATCGAAATATTAGCCGAGACTTAATCTTCTGTCATATACATTAGCCACAAACTATAGCTAACAACCAGAGTATCTATAAAATAACCTTGCCAAAAAACATCCATACAAATATATATATATCTGACTCTGGTGGTCGTAACTTTTGTTTCTTCGTTAACCATCTCATTAAAGTATTAAAAGAATTATAAAGTATTTCATGTACGAGTAAAGATCAAGTTCGTTAACAGCTCAAATCAGATCAGGAGAAGAAAAACGAAAATTCGACAAATTTTCGTTATTTGGAGCTGTAAGAAAAATTACTACACAACCAAACTTGTTGCAAATGTAATTTTCATCAATTTTCGCTCTATAAACTTTATTAACAGGATAGATGGCGCACGTTACATATTTGTGTTACTTAAAACAAAATAGGGTAGCTGACATGATTGAAATTTCAATCTCGAATTGTAAAAATATTCATAAATCTTGGCTAAACATTGAAATAAATCGGCCATTTAAACTGTCAGTTACTTCCAACTCAGTAATTAACAAAGGTCAATAATTCCATTAGAAAATTCGGGAAGTTGTCGCCAAAAAGAGGTCATCATTTGAAACAAGAGATGAAACATTTACAACAAAAAAGCAAATTGAAATAGAATACATTGGGAAAACATAAAAATCAAACTAAATATAATGTAATCAAAACTTATATAACATATCGGAAGGTTACATTCTATCCATCGATATCTCGAAATCTGATTAATCCTCACTCGAGTTAATGATTAAAGTAAACTATTATTTTTCTCTATTATTTCTATATAGGTAATTTATATAATTATAAAAATAATACTCCAAGCCATTTTTTTAATATGCAAATGTAAAACTTGAGGGATTGTTGAAACTTCCCATTTACTATAACTGAACACATAAACAAAATGATTTTCTTCCTTGTCGTGTTGACACTTATTGTTTTGAGAGTAACAAAACATAACTATAAAGCGAAAGTTTAGTGCATTATAGGTCTTACTTCGTTCCCCATTTTAGAGTTCAAACGCTGAAAATATTCTCTAAGATTTAATTGAGGTTGCTTTGATCTAAATGGCTTCAGACTACTTGGCATTGCTTATAGACTGTAGAATTGGTCGACTGAGCCAAAGCTTGCGACACAGTCAATGTAGATCTATATTTAGTATAGTACTGATATTTAAAATTTGGGGGGTTTTTTTGTGGGGGGGGGGTTTGTGGGTTTTGGTTTTTTTTATTGGCGCTCCCTAATGTTTTATTTACTACCTAGAGAAAGAGATGTTTGTGTGTGTGTGTTGTGTGGGGGTGTAAATCTAAAATATGTTTATCTCTTTTGTACCAAAAAACACATTCTGTAATAAAAAAAAAAGTCCGTCACGCAGGGGCTGCGTTAACTGAACAGATTTTCCCCATAGCTTCACAGATTTGGTAATATTAATAATAAGCTTTTATTATTAGAAGCATCATTATTTAAAGACTCAATACCGAATTGCACTCATTGAACTTTTATACTAAGAGATAAATGTAAATACGTGACGCACGTAAGAAATATGCCTTAGTTAACGCAACTCCCTGCTGAACGGAATTTTTCTACTCAGTGCAATATGAACGGAGATATATTATGTGACTTTCAAAATGAAATAAATTTTAAACTAAGTGCACGTACTCGTGAGTCGTTCGCTATCAAATATGATAACCACGCGGAATAAAAAATACCAGATGGTTTTAAAATATGTCCAGTGAGTAAAAATAGTTAACCGGATTGCGAGTGCAAAGTTAGATATGCGAAAGAAAATATCTAGCGTCTCGTGCGAACTGTGACTGAGTTGTGGCTATTCAAACTGGACCATAGTGAATAGAGAAACTACTAGACTTGTTACCTGTAAATAAATTAAGCCAAGAAGTTTTTATTGTTTTTAATATATAACTTGAAAAGTGCACAGAACTATTTTTCACCCCACTCAGTCCACTAAACAACCAAAACACTTGATTATTTTATTTTTTAATTTAATTGGACTAAATGGAAGTCATTTCGAGCCAACACTTAGTTTTCTTTCTTCATAAAGATGTCTCTTAAATATGAGTGTATAATTTGAACAAACCTAACATTTACAAATTTTTATAATGCTTTTAAAGGACTATTGTACCAAGGTTCTGAAGGAATGGTTTCCTTTCGAATGGAACGGAATGTGAATAAATTGTTTTGAAAAAATGAATCTAATTTTAAAAATTATTTTTATAAGAAAATGTTTATCCCATCAAGATCCAAGGTTCTAATAAAACTTTAAATTTTATTTACAAGAACCGCATCCATTCTTGCTCTCACCGTATATAAACTATTCACTCTTATGTATAGGCTCCATTTAAAAAAATCCGTAAACAGGGGCTGCGTAAACTGAGTAGATTACCCTCGTTACAGCTTCACAATAGAAAAATAAGTAGATTTTGTTTACACAAGCCGGTAACTGTCCCCCATCGTGAATAATCCGTCAGTAAGATAAAATAGTCCTCACGCAGGCTGCGTACTAAGCAGATTTCCTAAGTGAAGTTTTAGAAATAGTCAGAAATTTAACGAGGCCAAATCAATTACTGAAATAGGCCGGACATAGCTAGCCGAATTTTATTGAAAACCTCACGATATCTAGTGCTGCAAACCAAAGTTAATCAGAACTCATCTTGGTCCGATAATCGCTCAATAATGGTAACATTGCTAAACTGAACTCGTTAAGAAAGTGAAACATTTTGCAATAGAGAGAATAAAGTGTATTCACTTCTTAATTAGTAAGAAGTATAAATTAAAAAATAATTTGAAGTTGAATGCTTTTAAATGTTTCTTAACATTGTAAGAATTTATTTTAACAAAATAAATTGAAATGTGAATGAATTATTGGTGGAAATCAATCTTATAGAAAATTTAATTTACAATAAAGTTAATTCTATACCATTTTTTGATCCACGTATAATGAGTATGAACGGAGATATTTGTTTTTTTTGTAATGAGTTCCGCTTTCAGTAAATCCTCCCCCTCCCATTGGGGGCATATGGCCGATTTCAGCCATTAACGAATTGGCCTCATTAATTAGGTTACATACAAAACGTTTTAAACATATCGAGTTTACGAGGTAACAATCAAGGCAGTTCTGTTGAACCCTCCCCCCCTTTTTTTCTTGGACTACAAAAATCTGAGTGATTGAGATAGAAATTATTTTGATTCATTTCAAATTATTCCACTAACTATATATCAAAATCGATACCAATGTCAAACTTTCATTTGAGAGGAGATATATTTATGTAATTGCTCGTATTTAAAAGCCTGAAATCGACCTTTTTTAGTTGATTCAGAGGAAGTCTTACCTGTATTTTTATGTATGGTATTGTTGAAATAGCTGGCTATAGATCCTTAATCTTATCTCCCTGGTAAACCTATATGGCGAGTTCGATCCCGTATGGACAAAGGAATTATTTTGGTGACGAATTACATTAAATATATTATATGAGTTATACCTGGATAGAAATATATAACTTATGTATATATTTCCGTCCCAATTAGCCTAAGATTGCAAAAAGCTGGACGTTATAAATAATTAATCAGGAATCTTATTGACCATTAAATTTTCAGAGCAGAGGTCTTACAATTTATATATATATATATATACTATATAGTATATATATATAAATAAATATCATTTATATATATATACTTTTAATTTTTTTAATTTTAGTCGCCTTCTTTTCGTTTGTGTCCCAGGCTGTGCCTACTAGTGATATCAGATTAGTGTTATTGAGTCACTTTTAAATCAAATTTTATACAGTTTTTATAGGACAATTTTCCACCGGCATTGACAACGGGTACCATTCCTGAACTAAATGAATATTTGTTTTGAACGGATATTATATTATATTTCTGAGAAAATGTTGATGGAAAAAAAATATATATTTATTAAACAATTTTAAATTTCTTTCTTCAAGAACCAGTTAATGCTTGCCTTAAACTTAATAACTTTTCACTTTTATGTATGGTCTGAATGACGAGAATAGAACACTTCTTTATGTGTGTCATAAAATCTTATGACACTCATAAAAAAAATATGTTCCAAAGCCTTCAAGAAATAGTCCATTGGCCTTTGTCTTTACCGCCAAAATGTGTTCAAATATTCAAGGAGTGCAACATAATTAGCTTCTTGGCTACTTTCAAACTTTTCATAAACTTTTGTAATATCACCAACGATTTCATGAAATTCATTATCATAAATGACTAGAGCTTGGCGTACTTTTCGAGGAGTTCATTTCTATTCTATTAGCATAGCGAGCAAGTGACTCATTTCCACAATAACAGCTGTAGACACGTGTTGTTTTAACAGGTGTGCGATGACTAGCGGTCGTCTATGAAAATAGAATTAAAATAATAAAGGCGTATTATTTAGATTTCGTAACTTGTTCATCTAGACTAATGTTCTCTAAATCTTTGAAGAGAGAACCAGTGAGTGGATTGTTGCAAAGGATTAATAATTTTTATACACAAGAGAAATAAATGTTCCTGAATAAAGTGATAATTCGTTTGTTATGGTGTGTTATTTTAGTATTAATACATAACTTTATCTTTTATAACTTTTACACATTAATTTATACAAAGTAAAATAAATTAATCTGTAAAATTTAAAAAACCTATGTCAGAACATCTCCGAGCTTCTAGTAAAGATTACAGCACTTTCATCTACGATCATAAACCGTTTGCTGTAGTTACCAGAATGTTTTCACGATTAGCTCTGGTCTCCCTCAGCTATTGCTGTTTATCTTTCTGGACTGAATGTTTGTGGTAAGTCTCTCTCTTTTGATTTTGGTTGACATAATTTTTCTCTCTACTCTTAAATATTGTTTCGTGACGAAATAACATAATAATAATGGAGACATTAAGAATTTTCGAAATTCCTCTTCTAAACGGCCCTCCCTCCCACTTGCATCCGCTAGACCATACCTGACATATATATATTAAGTATTTCTAGTCTTCCCTAAAAGAAGTCAAAATAAATGTTCTCGAAATATTGGTATAAAATAACAATTTTTTCCCCCAAAATTGGCCAAAACTCCAAGAAACAACAATAACACTATATATATACAGTTTTTAATGGACCTCATTTTCGGATATCATCTCCTAGGCAGGATCGATGGGCATTTGAATAAAGTTTTCGAAAATCGGGTCATGAGTAAGGCCTCGATAGGTGATTCCCTTTGAGGGGAATTCTGCTAAAATGTCATGAACACAATTAATTGATCTTTTAATGATAAAAAAAAAGGTCGTACGTGAATGTTTTGTCTCTTTGGCTATCTCACGCAGAAATTTGCAATTTATTTTTTTATTTTCTCCCATCTGTAAACCCCACTCTTCTCTTCATCTATTTTGATCAAAAAGGGAGGTACACGACTAAACGTTAAAAATTTCTAAAATAAAATTAACAACAACATTCTGATGCTGACAATTAAAGTGTTATGCGGGATAGG
>CM032229.1:170827500-170867500 GCA_019009955.1 Riptortus pedestris | reverse complement strand
AAAGATCAAGTTCGTTAATGGCTGAAATCGGACTAGTGGGAGGGGGGTTTAGAGGTGGGATTTTCGAAAATTCGAATTATCTCCGTTACCATACATCGGATCAAAAAACTGTATAGAAACAATCTTATTGCAAATTAAATTTACTATAAATATTGTTTTATACATTTATTCTCTATCTTTAATATTAACCGAGATATTTGCATTGGTATTGCGTGTGTGGACGGCAGGAGTTGGCTAGGTTCGGGAGTTTCCGCCGAGCGCTAGTGCGGGCCGTTTCCCTAACTATTCGTCCTCTTGAATAGGTTACTACTACTGTTATTATTAGGCAGATTTCTCTATTGTATAACTTCACGTGGGAAATCTGCTTGGTTTACGCAGCCCCTGCGTGACGGACTTTTTTTCCTTTCTATATAACATTTTACGCCTTCATAATCAAAACTATGATTATATGTCAATACAATATGATTATATGTCATTGTTCTTCCTTTTTACATAAAACGATTAAATTCCGAGTTTGGTAACGATCAAACAAAAATAGCGACCGCTAGAGCGGTAACAGACAAATATATATATATATATATATATATATATATATATATATATAGATATAGATATAGATATACAGTTTTGAACGGACTTCATTTTCGTCATCTACCAAGTAGGATCGATGGACATTTGAAGAAAAATGTCGAAAATCGCGTCATGAGTACAACCTCAATAGCTGATTTCCTTTAAGGGAAATCTGCTAATTGAGATCCATTCAAAATTATATATATATATATATATATATATATATATATATATATATATATATACACACACATAATATTATATATATATATATATATATATATATATATATATATATTGCAATTATTGTTTAATCATTACCAAACTCGACATTTAGAGGGGAGAGGTTTAGGGTTTAGAGGGGAGGAATTACGAAAATTCGAAATATCTCTGTTACTACATGTCGATCGAAAAATTGAATAGACCCACTCTTATTTTAAATTAAATTTACTATAAATATTGTTTTATACATTTATTCTCTATCTTTAATATTAACCGAGATATTTGCATTGGTATTGCGTGTGTGGACGGCAGGAGTTGGCTAGGTTCGGGAGTTTCCGCCGAGCGCTAGTGCGGGCCGTTTCCCTAACTATTCGTCCTCTTGAATAGGTTACTACTACTGTTATTATTAGGCAGATTTCTCTATTGTATAACTTCACGTGGGAAATCTGCTTAGTTTACGCAGCCCCTGCGTGACGGACTTTTTTTCCTTTCTATATAACATTTTACGCCTTCATAATCAAAACTATGATTATATGTCAAAGCATGATCTATGGCCTGATTTATTTTCAACATTATTTCAAACATCAAACTTTTTTTAATAGTTGCTTCTGTTATTCTATAAACCTTTTGTCACAACCGATTTAATTTCATTAATATTAAATGAAGAAGTTATGAATCTTCATCTGAGTCAATTTCTTCTTGATATATTCATGCATTTGATTTTAGCAGATTTTCCTTAAGGGAAATCAGCTATTGAGGTCGTACTCAGGACGCCAGTTTTGACAAATTTCCTCAAATGTCCATTGATCCTACCCAGGAGATGACGAAAATGAGGTCCGTTCAATAGTATATATATTTGTTTGTTAACGCTCTAGCGGTCGCAATTTTTGTTTGATCGTCACCAAACTTCATATTTAAGCGTTTTTTCTAAAAAGGAAGATCAAGTTCGTTAATGGCTGAAATCGGACCAGTAAGAGGGGGGGGGGGGGTTTAGAGGTGAGATTTTAAAAATTCGAAATATCTCCGTTATTATGCGTCGGATCAAAAATTGTATAGAACCAATCTTATTGCAACTTAAAATTTACTATAAATATTGTTCTATACATTTATTCTGTATCTTGAATATTAACCGAGATATTTGCATTTGTGTTGTGTGTGTGGTCGGCAGGAGTCGGCTATGTTCTGGACCTTCCACCGAGAGCTCTGGCGGCCGTTTCTGTAACTATTCGTCCCTCGTGAATGGGTTTAGAGATACCTTACTGCTACAGTTGTTATTGGGCAGATTTCTCTACATTAAAACTTCACGTGGGAAATCTGCTTAGTTTACGCAGCCCCTGCGTGACGGACTTTTCTTCTAAAGGTAGATCTTTACTTTTTGCATTGCTTGCTATTTCTAACTTCTTCATTTTGGACAATTTTTCCCTTTCTTATCAACTTCTCAGTCTCACTGGTTGATCTGTAGGTTACCTCTTGCTTTTTAACTGCTTTCATAGTTGACATTGTTATTTTCAAAAGAATTTCTCGGTTAATTTAAAAGTTATGTTACAGTAAAATCAATTTTAGCAGATTTCCCTTAAGGGAAATCAGCTATTGACGACGTACTCATGACGCGAGTTTCGAAAAATTTCTTCAAATGTCTATCGGTCCTACCCAGGAGATGGCGAAAATGAGGTCCGTTCAAAATTATTTATATATATATATATATATATATATATATATATATATATGTGTGTCTGTTAGCGCTCTAGCGGTCGCAATTTTTGTTTAATCGTTACCAAACTTTTATTTAGTCGTTTTATCTAAATAAAAAGATCAAGTTCGTTAACGGCTGAAATCGAACCAGTGAGAGGGGGGAGGTTTAGAGGGGAGGATTTTCGAAAATTCAAATATCTCCGTTGCTATACGTCGGATCCTAAAATTGTACAGAATCATTCTTATTGCAAATCAAATTTACTATAAATATTGTTATATATATTTATTCTCTATCTTGAATATTAACCGAGATATTTGCATTTTTATTAAATCTAAATGTGGGCTAACGGAGGAGAGTGACTTTCCCGCCAAAAGCTAGTTCGGCCGTTTCGTTGATTGCTTTCATGAAATTTCTCTATTGTAAAACTTCACTTAAGAAATTTGCTTAGTTTACGCAGTCCTTGCGTGACGGTCTTTTTCCTCTTTGTCTCTTGCTACCATACCGAATTTGTTTCATGTATTTTCTCTTCTAATGAATGTCTCTTGAAAGCTATTGTCCCAGACGATTTTGTGTAATTCGTTGATTAATTCGTCATAACGTTTTGGACTGGTCCTTAGATGAGCCTTTTGGGGCATCCTGAATTTCCTTCTGTGACAAGAATAATTGTTGATCATTCGTCCAAAAAAGTCATATTTTTACAATTGAATTCACATTTGATTTATTTTAATATTTTTAGTGCGTTTAACGTTTAGTAGGACACAGGATCTAATAAATTTCAAATATGACAATGTTCTCTTAGTATAAAAATTATACTCCCGAAAGACGAAATATGGTTAATGTTAGATGGCATGACTTTTATCCAGAAGCAACTACATGAACCTTTTTTAGCCTCCTTTGGTTATATAAATTGTATAATTGAGAGACTTTCTTTTAAACTTTCTGAGATCAAGAAGAAATATAAAGCGCAGAAACTAGATTTATAAATTACGGCATTACACTTCAGAAAGATATGAATAATACTGTTATCCATGGAGGTAATGTAAGAAACTATTATAATCTTCTTGATTACTTTCAACCTTTTTATAAACTTTTTTAATTTCACCAACGTTTTCATGAAATTAATTACTGTAAATGAATAGAGCCAGGTTTACTATTCGAGAAGCTCATTTTGAACTCTTTTCAAGCCAGCGACTATTCTATGAGCATAGCCAACTAGTAAAACAAACCCTCTCTTCTGAACAACTATCCTTACTTGGATGATTTAAAAAAAAAATCTTTTTTGTTATTTATACTTAGCTTGTTAAAAGAATATTTCATTATTGTAAGCTTGAATGGATGACTTTGAGAAGGAAGCGTGGAACAAAACATCAGGAAATGGTGAAATAGTGAGACCAAGTATTAAAGCAAAGAAATTTACATTTTCAATCTTTTAGAAAAAAGTCATCGAATTGGTACAGTCCACCTATGAAAAATGAGAATAAAAAATACAGATCTGGTAGCTCATTAGTTCGTTAATAAAGCATGTTTCGGTTTTGAATGCTTTGGTCTTGAAACCTCAGAATTTCCTATTCATTTCTACTAAACTATGAAAGAACTAATTAATATACTTTACAATTGAAAACGAAACCTTGAACGAAGTACGAAACCTTAGTTGGCTATTCTTTCTATCTTTGTTATGTGTTCCATCTTATTGATACTGCACATAATTCTATAATTTTAAGTAACATTATTATTCAATTATTTATTAAGGTCCACTATCTGCAACTAAGGCTAATTGGGACGGGTTATCAACAGGTCACCACCCTTTCCCAGCCAGGGTGAAACTAAGGATTTTATTTAATCAATTCTGTCACTAAATGAATTCCTTTGCCCAGGCGGGAATTGAACTCGCCACTCTAGGTTTATCATGTGAGATTAAGGACATTATTAGTAGTAGTAGTAATTTTAAAAAACGTCCGTCACGCTGGGGCTGCGTAAACTAAGCAGATTTCCCACGTGAAGTTATACAATAGGAAAATCTCCATACGAGAGCTGAACAGTTGCGGCAAAGGGCCGAACTAGCTTTTGGCGGGAAACAGTCATCCCTTATCGGCCCAAATTTAATAAAAATGCAAATATCTCGGTTAATATTCAAGATAGAGAATAATATTTATCGAACATTTAATTTGCAATAAGATTGGTTCCATACAATTTTTTGATCCGAAGTATGGTAACGGAGATATTACGAATTTTCGAAAATCCCCCCCCTCTAAATCGTTTGGTAACGATCAAACAAAAATTGCGACTGCTAGAGCGTTAACAGAAATATATATATATATATATATATATATATATATATATATATATATATATATAATTTTGAACGGTCCTCATTTTCGTCATCTCCTGGGTAGGATCGATGGACATTTGAAGAAAATTTTCAAAAATCGCGTCATGAGTACGACCTCAATAGCTGATTTCCCTTAAGTGAAATCTGCTAATAAACTATAAGAATAATACGACAATAAAACAGCTAAAAAGAAGCATATGTGTGTCAATTCAGGTGTATAATTACATATTTCTTTAAGTTTAATGCAGGAGCTCCGAGTAGGTAAGTGAGTTAAAGCGTTGGTCTTAAAAAAGTCCGTCACGGGGCTGCGTAAACTAAGCAGATTTCCCACGTGTAATTTTAAAATAAAGAAATTTCACGAGAGCCGAAGAGTAAAGAAAACGGCCGACCTAGCTTTTGGCGGGAAACTCCGTTATCCGCCCCGATTTCATAAGATTGCAAATATCTCGGTTAATATGCAAGATAGAGAATACATGTATATAACAATATTTATAGTACATGTAATTTCCAATACGATTGATTCTATACAATTTTTCGATCCGACGTATAGTAACGGAAATATTTCAAATTTAAGAAAATCCTCCCCTTTAAAACCCCCCTCCCACTTGTCCGATTTTAGTCATTAACGAACTTGATCTTTCTTTTTTACAAAAAACGACTAAATATCGAGTTTGGTAACGATTAAAAAAAATATTGCGACCACTAGAACTCAAACGACAAATATATATATATATATATATATATATATATATATATATATATATATATATATATACAGTTTTTGAACGGACCTCATTTTCGTCATCTACTAGGTAGGATCGATGGACATTTGAAGAAAAATGTCGAAAATTCCGTCATAAGTACAACCTCAATAGCTGATTTCCCTTAAGGGAAATCTGTTAAAACATGGTAAACTTAGTATAGTGGGCTCGATTTCCATGTGGGAATAGATAGGATAGGAACAGGGATTTATTAAGTAATGAACTAAAAGCCTTAGTCTCTCCCTGGCAAGAAAAGAGTGATCACCTTAAGATAAAAAAATAAACAAATAAATACAACTCTTGAATAAATTAATTAAATCTTATTGTATATGTTAATAGGTGTTTTGTTCTATAAGGTAATAAATTTGATGCGTTTTTACCTTGGAACGCCAAGTTATGTGCGCCATATAGGTAGATAGTATGTAGTCGAATATCTATTTTATTTATCACATTTATACGTATTTGAAGTAATTAAGTTCAATTTCAATATATGACGATACGCAGGCTTTTGTCCTGGTATAAACCTGAAACGGCACTGAAGGTTGAGAATGGGAAATAGGAAAAGGATGAAGGACGAGATGTAAGGAAAATGAGGGATGTCTCACGAATCCTCCTCTGAAGGGTAGCCTGGAGAAGTAAGCTCTAGATTTCGTGCGTATTGCACCTGACAAAAAAAACAACTTCGTATTCCAAGGGTAGCGGACCCCACGGAACGAGAGAGAAGTTACCGGCAGCAACACCAAAAACAATGATTAGCTCCCACATTAAGGTGCAAAAACAACAACGATAAACTGACCTCTCTCTCGTCACTGGTACTGGAATGAGGGACCAAAAGTGATAGCGGAGGCTAGAGAGGGGAGATCACTAAATAGAGAAACCCACGCCCAATTTGAATTATAGAAAGCTTAACTAGGAATATATTTGATTGTCTCTCACAAAAAAAATATTCTACATATTAATAATAATAAAAAAATATTCTAATTACAAAAAAATAACGAACACCCAATCAAATGTATATTTGATAATTCCAAGTTAAGTCTAGATCGTCAGTTGATGTAATTTGATCCATTGGGTAAGACTAGCATAGCATTAGCAAATAGTACCTTCTGATAGTGCTCTTGAAAGTAGACTATCGAAACAATGATCCCATAGTATTTTGAGACGTGTGGACAGTTGTAGTTTGTACAAACATTAAGATTTATAAATGGTTTATGGTAATTTCTTCTCTTCGGTAAAGATTCGAATATCAAGGCCACCAGGCGCTATCGAAAGCACTCAAACTTAATATCCGTAGGTTAGATCGCAATATGGTTGTTGTCACGAGTCTTGTTTGAGTTAACAACTCTGTACTCGGTTGAGGCGTGAGCCAATATTGACAATGGTATACTCTATCCCTTCTCCAGCAGTAAGCATATATATACAGAAATTGTAATGTACGCTAAATATGAGATTTTTAATGTATCAGTTCCATAAAGTAAATATGAGAATATTAGACGTGGGGGTTTACTAAAGGGTGGGGGAAAAAATAGAAAGAAAGCATTTATTATTACAGATAAAAACAAAAAAAGTCCGTCTAAAACTAAGCAGATTTCCCATGTGAAGTTTAGCAATAGAAAAGAAATCTGCATACTGGTAACACAACACCACCGTGAATAAATACAAACGGTAATGAGAAATCTTTCTGTTAATTTTAATAAATTCCCAACTGGAACGGCTTCTGAATTGTAAGAATAATTTTTATTTTAATAACTCAAATTTTAATAGTTCAAGAACTAAAGAAGGGGGGGGGGTACAGAAACAGAACGTATTTCGCAAAGATTCGTAAATCTCACAAAGAAAGGGACGGTTAAGGTAAGGTTACAAACGACAGGTATTGTTAGAAGAGGCTTCCACCAAGCGAACATATTTACGAAACGGCCGAACTAATCCGAACGATACCCAACCACGTGTCGCCCCAACTTCATAAAAATGCAAATATGCGGTTTAATATTCAAGATAGAAGAATAAATGTATATAACAATATTTGTAGTAAATTTAGTTTGTCAAGAAGGGATGGTTTCTGTACAAGTTTTCGATCCGATCCCATAATAACGGAGATATTTGGATTTTTCGAAATCCCCCCCCTCCCTCTGGTCCGATTTCAGCCATTAACGAACTTGATCTGTCTTTTTTACATAAAACGGTTAAATAATATAAATATATTTATTCTAGTTTCATAAACAAACAAACAAAAATTGCGACCAGCTAGAGCGTTAACAGACAAATATTTATATATATATAATTTTGAACGGAACTCATTTTCGTCATCTCCTAGGTAGGAACAATGGACATTTGAAGAAATTTTTCGAAAATCGCGTCATGAGTACGGCGTCAATAGCTGATTTCCCTGAAGGGAAATCTGCTAAAAATATACTAAAGAAGTGCTAAAAAACTAAATGTTTATCAAGATTGGCTTCATAGTATTTTTTGATTCTTTTCATAATAACGGATATGTATTGAATTATAAAATTCCCCACTCAATATGCTTTCAAAACTCTTTAACGAACTGCCCGAATCTATGAAATTTGTAAAACATTGTTTTTCGTGAAAAAATCAATTAAATACTTCGATGTGCGAAAGATGTTTTTAAACAAAATATAAATAAGTGGTAAATAAACATAGAATATACTTGCCATAACAATCGGTCAAGTTTTTCATCATTTATAAAAGCATGTCAGCCTTTAATAAATCTAGGTATTATAACAAATAATGTAAAAATATTACAAATAAATTTTATATATTCAGAGTATTATTAAGACTGTCATTGTGAGTGTTAACAAAATTAATGTTTTAAATACAATGCAGGTTGTGTAAAACTGCCAAACTTTCATTATAAACCATTTATTGTGGAAGTTTGGCCTCTTTACTCGGCCTGCAATATAATTAACTTCAACCTGCCAGAAAACTAACTTAGAGTATTATTATTATTATTATTATTCATTATTAACGCCTAACTTATTGCAACTCAGGCTAATTTGGGACGGTTTATCTACAGGTTACCACCCTTTTCTAGCCAGGTGGGATTTTAAGGAATGTTATTTAATGAATTTCGTCACTATATAATTTCCTTTGCCCAGGCGAGAGGTTTGCCATGTGAGATAAAGGTCAACGCTTTGACTCGCATGGCTCTTAGAGTATTAACATAAAATTATTAAATGGATAACGAATGCATTTATATAAGCTAGCTATATAATAATATGAGAAGAAATTGCCGTAATGTTATTATTGTTATTTATTAACGTCCACTTTTTGTTTTGTTGAGCTACAAGTTACCTCCCTTTTCTAATCAGGGTGGCACTGAGGATTTATTTATTTACTTAGTTTGTCACTAAATAAATTCCTATTGTCCTATAAATCCTACTCGCCACTATAGTTTTACCTTATTAAACAATCCGAGGTTAAGGCCAATGACAATGTTATTAACTTTGTTTTAGAAGAAAGAAATATCTGACCCAATCAATTGTGTCTTTTAACATTTAATGGAAATGAATATGTTTAATTTAACTTCTCATGTATGGCCAAGAACTGTTTTAGCAGTTTCCCCTTAAGGGAAATCAGCTATTGAGATCGTACTCATGACGAGATTTTCGAAATTTTTCTTCAAATGTCCATCGATCCTACCCAGGAGATGACGAAAATGAGGTCCGTTCAAAACTGCATATATATTATATATTTGACTGTTACCACTCTAGCGGTCGAAATTTTTGACTTCGTTTGAAGTTCGTTAACGGCTGAAATCGGACCAGCCTGCGGGGAGGGGGGGTTAAATTTCGAAAATTCCTAATATCTCCGATATTATGCGTCGGATCGAAAAATTGTATAGAACCAATCTTATTGCAAATGTAATGCTCTATGAATGTTGTTATGTATATGTTTTCACTATCTCAATTATTAACTGAGATATTTGTATTTTTTAGTTTTCGGTGTTTTATAAACCCCCACTCCAACTCATCTCATATTAATAATATTCTATTATGTTATGAAGCACTTTATTTGAAGCTTAAATACCAAATATTGTTCTCATTGAACTTTTAAATTTGGAGATAAATGCAGCCCGTGCGTGACGGACTTTTTATTTTTAATATCACATTGTATAATGTAAAAATAACTCATGAGACATATTTTGCAAAATGTCATATGTATCATAACTATTCTTACTGCATGATTTATTTTCTTCCTTCCTTTCAGTTTCCGAGATGCTGGAAGAAAAAATCCCCCCCCCCCCGATAGGGGGGGGCCCCCCTGAACGGCCTGGAGGAGGATACAGGGTTTCTTTTTCTCCAGTCGATCCTCCGGGAGAAGGAGTCTGACCCCGACTTGGAGATAATTGACGTCGAGTGCAGTCCTGGATGTGACATCGGTGACAACTTCATGTCAGCTGTGACCAGGATCAACATCAGCGCAGAAACAGCTCACCGTACGTTATTTTAAAACATATTTCTACAAGAGCGATAACGATAATCATGCATGAGTATCTTGGCCCGGGTCAGAGATAGAGGTAATGGTCTCTTATGGATTGCTAAAACTGATTTAGTTTAACGCTCCAGCTCTTGCTATGTATAAGTGAACATAACAAAATTTTTGTAAAGGATCAATAAAAAGGCCTTGTCCTCTACTAATTAATATTATACAGAGTGCCCTTTCAGAGTCAACCATCCATCTTCAGTGCCTGCAGACAAACAAAACCTTGAATCAATATAACAATCGTAGCTTGGCCAAAGGCAAAATAAAAAACAGTCACAAAAACAAACACAAAATAAAGAGTAAAAACAATAGAAAATTTAATAACTAGTCAACTAATAAAAATTAAAGAAGTAAACAACGATCTGCGTATGTCAAAACTAAAAAACAACACAAATTACAGATAGGAAAACATCACAGTGGGTGGGAAACTCTGAAAAGCACATCAGAGGAACTGTAAATGACATCTAAAAAATAAAAAAGGTCAGTCATGCAGGAGCTGCGTAAACTAAGCAGATTTCCCACGTGAAGTTAACAATAAGAAAATCTCCATACAAGAGCCCAACACTTACGCAAAGGGCCGAACTAGGTTTTGGCGGGAAACTCAAAAATTACCGTTACCGGCCCAAATTTAATAAAAATGCAAATATCTCGTTAATATTCAAGATATGGAATACATTATAGAACAATATTTATAGTAAATTTAATTTGTAATAGATTGATTCTATACACTTTTTCGATCCGACGCAATAATAAACGGAATTATTTCGAATTATTCCGAAAATCCCCCCTCTAATAAAACCCCCCCTCCCCACGGACCGATTTTCAGCCATTAACGAACTTGATCTTTCTTTTTACATAAAACGATTAAATTCCGATTTGAGGTAACGATCAAACAAAATTGCGACCGCTAGAGGTTAACAGACAATAAATATATATATAGATATATATAATATATATATAATATATATATATATATATATATATATATAAAATAGATATAATATATAAAATTTTGAACGGACCCACATTTTTCGCATCTCCTGGGTAGGATCGATGGACATTTGAAGAAATTTTTCGAAACATCGCGTCATGAGTACTGACCTCAATAGCTGATTCCCTTAAGGGAAATCTGCTAAAAACAGGTCCGACATGCAGGAGCTGCGTAAACTTAAGCAGATTTCCAACGTGAAGTTTTACAATAGAGAGAACTTGCCTAATAATAACATTAGTAGTAACCTATTCTCACGAGGACGAATAGTTTAGTGAAACGGCCGCACTAGCGCTCGGCGGAAACTCCCGAACATAGCCGACTCCTGCCGACGACACTCACAATGCAAAAGCAAATATCACGGTTAATATTAAAGATACAGAATAAATGTATAGAACAATATTAAAGTAAAATTTAATTTGCAAATAAGATTGATTCTATACAATTTTTTATCCGACGTATGGTAACGGAGATTATTACCAAATTTTTTGAAACCCCCCCCCCTCCCCACTGGTTCCCCTCCCCCCGATTTCCGCCTTTAATGAACTTGATCTTCCTTTTTACATAAAACGATTAAATTCCGAGTTTGGTAACGATCAAACAAAAATTGCGACCGCTAGAGCGTTAACAGACAAATCTCTCTCTCTCTCTCTCTCTCTCTCTCTATATATATATATATATATATATATATATATATATATATATATATATATATATATAATTTGGAACGGACCTCATTTTCGTCATCTCCTGGGTAGGATCGATGGACATTTGGAGAACTCGCGTCATGAGTACGATCTCAATAGCTGATTTCCCTTAAGGGAAATCTGCTAAAATGAAACACCCATACTAATAATTGAGAGGACCTGTAGGGGGTACCTGATTAAAGCTGCGTAGTCTGGACCACGACCGCCGGGCGACTGAACCTCTGCCCCCGTAGAGAAGACAAGGCCCCCGTCGAACAATGTCGAGGCCTATCCGCCGCCTCTTCCATTTTATTAATATTCCCGATCTCCATTCGCCTGTCTGTCCAGCCTTATATGCAGCCCCTCAGCTGTATTTAATCTAAGTACAAGTTTTTTTACTGTGGCTAATATTTGTGGCATTTTTTATTTCATATGTTTTGAATCGAGGACTATATGTTGGAAGGCCAAGATAAATAAAGTTTCAAATGATTCGTACAATTTTTTTTTATTGCCACCAGTTGACGCCTCATCAGGTGCACTATCCAACATATGGCAAAATCACAATTACATTTTGTGGTACAACCTTCTTCTAGCTAGGTCAGGCATAGACTAACTAAAAGCAATATGACTGGTCATGTCAGCTGATGTTGCTTTTAGTTAGTCTGTGCCTGGCTTAGCTTATAGAAAGTCATTCACACAACGTATTTGAGATATTGCCTTGTATTGAATAGTGCTCATGATATGGTGTCCACTGGACGCGAAACTAGTTTGGCAAAAAAATTATTGCATAAACCATTCAATTTTTTATTTATCTCTAACTTTGCTTACTTTGAAAACTGTTTTTTTTTAATAACGTAAACACAAGAGAGGTTACGGACGGTACAAGAAACTTAGACAAATTGAACCTTCAATACACAACTGAAATGAAAAAAAAAATATATAGGATACTTACATGAAGAAACGAAGTTACAAGACTTCATTAAGGTCATTCACTCGTAACACATGAATTCCTAATTGACAAAAAGGAGTGGTCAAAATGTAAAGTCTACAATGTAAAGTCTACAGTGTAAATAATCAAGAAATCACTTGTTGGTAGATAGAGAAATACGGGGGGGGGGAGGGTTTAGAAGTAGAAAAGTGTCATCAAAATATTTGAGAAATTTCCAATTGGATCGAAATATATTACTGGGCAAATCTTGTTAAACATTTAATATTCTAAAATTCTTGATTTGTGTGTTTTTCTGTAGCTTGAATATTTATATTTTGTCAGTGTTCCACTTTTAGCGATATGCATCTTACAAATCATTGGTATAAATAACAATTAAGATTTCCAGATATATAAACAGGGATATATATATATATATATATATATATATATATTATAGTACATATATAGAAACATTTATAGAATCGTAGACATAATAAATGTACATGTTACATATCATGAAACCATATTATTAAAGCTTAATAATGTTCATAGTTGCACCTATTTTAACTTGCTGTGATACATTGAGGATTCGGTATTAGAATTGAATTAGATAACATCTATTAATTCAAGTAGTAAGCTAATAATATTAAACTAATTTGAATATCTACTCTTCTTCGAGTGCTCATTTGAGCTTATATTAACCTATGTCATGGAAATGTGAGTATGGTTAATATATATTGGCTAAGACCACTCAGGTTCTGTATTGTCAATTATTTCACACGTTTTTCTTAATTTTGTCACCCCTGTTTTCTTGCGGTCCATTAAGGTTGTAAGTTTCAAACATAACATTAACCACGTTTTCATAACACCTCCACTTCTACTCATCTGATTTTTACTTTGAGTAACTGAGCCACTGAACATCTTATATCCAGCTTACATATCAATTCCTGTTTAAATAGACCATACTAATAGAAAATTAGAGAAAATATTGTGAGATAAGATCACTTGTGCATCATTCCAAGGCCACAGAAATCTGTTTACTTAAATATTCTTCTGTTTAGCAATTCGTTGCTTCCAGTTAATATTTAGACAATTCATATTTTTAGTATGAATATTTATATTTAACCACATCTAATGTTTACCTATGCAATGAACTCTTAATGTTAAACTCACCTTCATTAACAGAACTGAAGAAAAGAAAAGACAATTTTTAGATTTTGAAATTGTGACTCGGGAAAGAAGAACCATAAAGAAAAGTGTAGTACATTAAAAATATAACAAAAAAAAAATAACGGATAATGAAACCAAAACGGTTTACATAGACCTATTGCTGTCTAAAATACTGATTAAACCTCTTTATTCAGCATAAGCCAGTTTCAACACTTTCGGGAATAAAAATTCCCAAAAGACGTGGGATATGACATCACAATAAATGTTATAATTAGTTACCTAACTATTTCCTTCTTAAATCTAACAAGTTCTTAAATATGAACCTCCATCTTGGTTTGATCCTTTGAGTTTTCACAGACATGGGTCTCCAAGAATGCATAGCTTGAATTTATCATCGTTATATCTAATTTATTTTGTCCCGTATTTTATTTATACTGCTTTCAAACAAGAAAGACTTATTATATTTGAAGCTAATAAAATTAAACACTTGGAATTATTTATGTATTGATTGAATCATGTGAATTACATAATGATAAGGGCACTTGGGTAGATAAGAACAGACAGGGAGAGCACTCCATGTTGAAATTTGCACCGGCTCAAGGAAGGTAATCGACCTGAAACAATCTAGATTCTTCAAGTTAGAACCAAGCTGATGGAGTTATTACCACTATTGAATTCTCTACTTTGTAAAGATTTATGCCTTAATGTACAGCGAGAACGCTGTAAAGGCAAAAATCTTGATTTTTCAGTCTATGACTTACTTCAAGTTTCTCAAACGTCCATCACGCAGGGGCTGCGTAAACTAAGCAGATTTCCCACGCGAAGGTTTACAATAGATAAATATACATACAGGTAACACCTGTATGTTAAGTGAATAAATACAGACGGTAACGAGAAATCTTTCAGTCAATTTACAATTCAAGTGAATAATCTCTACAACGGAAAGCGGCTGAATGTTAAACTAACAGGAGAGCCAACCCTGTAACGCAGAATAGATAGATAGACCGAAAAGACAAATAATTAATGAAATATATCTGAATATAGCTCATTAATTTTATAGAAAACAATTAACTAAAGCTACTGCTGTAATTTGTAATGAATCAGAATCAGTTTTATCTCAATCACTCAGATTTTAGTAATCCAAGTTCCAAAGAGTTGGTGGGAGCAACAGAACGTAGTTGCTTATATCTCACAAAGTAAAAGTTCAATGAAAACAATATTTGGTATTTAACCTTGTAATGAAGTGGTTAATAATGCAACAGCTTATTGTTAATATGACATTTGTAGGAGCGGGGGTTTGCTGGAGGCTCAAAACTGAAAAATGCAAATATCTCGGTTAATATTCAAGATAGAGAATAAACGTAGGATCGATGGACATTTGAAGATTTTTTTTCAAAAATCGCGTCTTGAGTACGATTTCAATAACTGATTTCCCTTATGGGCGAATTGGCTGTCTGATTTATCAGCTGATTTTCGTTGAATTGTAAATAATAATCAATACCAGAGAATTCAAAGTATACTAATATTAAAAATTAGTTATTATTAGACTGTAATTTAAAAAATTTCCAAAAATTTATAAAAGTATAATAATGTGATCAAAAATAGCATGTTACCAATTTGTTATAACCCCTCCTTCCTAAGTTGAGACATACGGATCTCATTTCTTCAACACAGCTCAGCGAAATAAAAGTTCTAAGACCAAACGCGATTCGAGCCAGTCTCAAAGTTTTAGAGTTGCCTGTAAGACTATCAGCTACTAACTTGTATAGAATTCAGAAACTAGTTTATCTTGAGAAAGTTTCGATCAATCAGCCCAACGCTCAGACTAAGTGGGTTAATGCACTAAGCTTAAGCCATTCGGATTAAGTTTGAGGTATCAAACGGATATAAAATTTTGGTTCTTATTTTTTTCTACAGTTTTTTAGCAGATTTCCCTTAAGGGAATTCATCTATTGTGGTAATACTCATGACGCGATTTTCGAAAATTTTCTTCAATGTCCATCGATCCTACCCAGGAGATGACGAAAATGAGGTCTGTTCAAAATTATATATATGATATATACTCGTATATATCTTATATATATATATATATATATATATATATATATATTTGTCTGTTAACGCTCTAGCGGTCGCAATTTTTGTTTGATCGTTACGAAACTCGATATTTAACCGTTTTATGTAAAAAAGACAGATCAATTCGTTAATGGCTGAAATCGGACCAGAGGGATGGGGGGTTTAAAGGGGGGGATTTTTGAAAATTCAAAATATCCCCGTTAAATAGGCATCGGATCGAAAATTGTACGGAACCAATCTTATTGCAAATTAAATTTACTTTAAATTTATTTACTATTTAAAATATTGTTATATACATTTATTCTCTATCTTGAATATTAACCGAGATATTATGCATTTTTATGAAGTCTGTAGTGGGGTATAGTTCGGATTAGTCGGCCATCTTCGTCATTTCTCGGCTCAGGCGGAAGCTTCTTTCTAGCCTGGCGTTTTTTAACCCTACCTTACCTTCCTTACTTTGTGAGATTTATGCAAATAAGTTTTGTCCATCCCCCCCCCTTCTTTAGTTCTTGGACTACTAAAATTTGAGTTATTAAAATATAAATTATTCTTACAATTCAGAAGCCGTTTCAGTCGGGTATTTATTTTAATTAACTGAAAGATTTCTCATTATCTAATCACGGTGGTTTTGTGTTACCAGTATGCAGATTTCTCTATTGTAAAAACTTCGCAGGGGAAATCTACTTAGTTTACGCAGCCCCTGCGTGGACGGACTTTATTTTCGACTATAAGTCATTTTCAAGTTTACGACATGTTAACTGTCATTTTGTGGCCCTTCTGAATAAGGGCCTATTAAATGATTTTTATAGACCTAAATAATTCAATAGGCTACAACCTGATAGGTTTTCGTAAATTTGTACAACATGAACTTTATTAAACCACTATAGCTCCAGTTCAGTAATCTGAAGATTTTTTTTTGTTCTTAAGGCTAACTTCTTTTTCCCATAACACGGGTCTGCAAAAAAACAATTTTTTGTTTTCCGAAAACCCTCCCTTTTAAACCCCCCCCTCCCACTGGTCCGATTTCAGCCGTTAACGAACTTGATCTTTCATTTTACATGAAAAGACTAAATAACGAGTTTGGTAACGATCAAACAAAAATTGCGACCGCTAGAGCGGTAACAGACAAATATATATATATATATATATATATATATATATATATATATATACAGTTTTGAACGACCTCAATTTCGTCATCTACTAGGTAGGATCGATAGACATTTGAAGAAAAATTTCGAAAATTCTGTCATGAGTACAACCTCAATATCTGATTTCCCTCTGAGGAAATCTCCTAAAAATTAAATGTATTGAATGAATACATTCACAAAATGAATGAATGAATGCATACACAAAAAATCATTCAAGTTGATTCCGTTTAGTTGCAGTATAGATAAATAACCTAGATACCGACTGCAGCACCATCTGCCGGGCTGATTTGAAACCATCCGGGGCGTCACCCAAACGTATAAAAAAGAATCATTCAAATAGGTCCAGCCGTTTAGAAGTTCAGTGACATACACACGTACAGTAGAATTATATATATATAGAGATTACATTTACAGCATTATTGGTTTTATAATATTTTTCGATGCAACGTATAATAAAGCAGATAATTTTAATTTTCTAATTCCCCCTCTAGACCCTTGACCGATTTTCGCCGTCGACGATCTAATGAAATGCTTATACATTGAATTTTGGTAACTATAAAACAAAAATTGCAAATAATTAACATATTTATACAGTTTTGAACAGGCTCCATTTTCGTCATCTCCTTAGTAGTATCCAGGAACATTTAAGCTATTGAGGTCGTACTCATGACGCGATTTTCGAAAAATTTCTTCAAATGTCCATCGATCCTACCCAGGAGATGACGAAAATGACGTCCGTTAAAAATTATATATATATATTTGTCTGTTAACGCTCTAGCGGTCGCAATTTTTGTTTGATCATTACCAAACTCGGAATTTGATCGTTTTATGTAAAAGGGAAGATCAATTTCGTTAATGGCTTAAATCGGACCAGTGGGAGGGGGGGTTTTGAAAATTCGGAATATCCCCGTTATTATGCGTCAGGTCCAAAAATTGTATAGAATCAATCTTATTGTAAATTATATTTGCTATAAATATTGTTCTATAAATTTATTCTGTATCTTGAAATTTAACCGAGATATTTGCATTTGTATTCTGCGGTGCTCACCAGTAGGCTATGTTCGGACTTTCCGCCGAGAGCTCTGGCGTGCCGTTTCCATAACTATTCGTCCCTCGTGAATAGGTTTAGAGGTTAGGTTAACTCTTTTTGGGGCTAGAAAACTACTGGGTTATTACGCCCTAAATATGTATTAGGTTTAGAGGTTTCTACAGTTGTTATTAGGCAGATTTCTCTATTACTAAACTTCACGTGGGAAATCTGCTTAGTTTACGCAGCCCCTGCTTGACGGATTTTAACAATTATCAGAACTTCAAAGAAAATAGATAACTAAAACATGTCATAGACTCTGATACACTCTGATTTTTTTTGTCCTTAGTAACTGCTTAATTTGTTTTTGAATAGTTGAACAACAGAGACTTGTCCGAAATGGAAATCGTGAATACTTTTCGTAAACTGCTTATTGACAAATGACCTAAGCTGATCTAACAGGTCAAAGTGGCCATTTAATCAAATAGCTTTCCAGTCGAAATGTTCCTCCAAATCAAAACATTCGCGATAAGCCTCTTTGGAAATTCAAACAGGGTGAATCCCCCCCGACGTATTTGAATACAACAGCTTTTAAAGTCATTTAGCGTAACTGTGGAGCTTTTAAAGCACGTAGATTAGCGCACTAAAAGCCCGGGTTATCACTCTAAGGCTCTTTCGGTAAGCTGCTTTGAATTTCTAATTCCCGACTCTTGTGGATTGGAAATGCAAAATAGTAAATAAGTGGTAGAATGGGCTGAGAGAGAGGCAAGGCCGCGATCTACTAGGCCCAGTGACATACTAACATCTCCTGTCAAGGCTCCCAGAGGGCGTTCAACTCCTTTTTTCAGGCCACATAAATATTTACATTAGTTCTCTTATCACTAGTTATCGGGAAGGAAAAGTGATAGTTCTGTCAAAAGCAAAAGTATTTATGAAAGAATGACTCCAATACGAGTTCACATGTACTAATGAATTTTTTTTTTAATTGGCTTCCTTCTAAAACGAATAGTAAATAACCCCTTTTTTTTAACAATACATTCTCAGAATAGAACCGTAAATTTAAATGCTCTCAGATGCAGCATTTCTTTAATTACCTATATATGAACGTAAACTAAGCAATTTTCCCAAGTGAACTCTTAGAATAGATAAATCTACATACTTTTCCACTTGACACTACCGTGAATAATAAGTGGACAAATACAAACGACAATGAGAATTCTCAGAGTTAAAATAGTCACGAAAAACAATTACTGAAATATATCAGAATATAATATATTTGTTTTATTGAAAACTATATACTATATCTAGTGCTTCAATTTATAATAAACAAGAACAATTTTGATCTCACTCTAATTTTAGTAATCCAAAACACAATAGTGGGTCATCAGAACGCATTTTTCATGTATCTCATCTAGAAAAGATTTGTCGAACCCAATATACGGTTGAAATAAGAGGGGTTTATTGAAGGCTGAAAATTAAAAAATCCGTCACGCAGGGGCTGCGTAAACTAAGCAGATTTCCCACGTGATGTTTTCACGTAGATAAATCTTATCTCTAAACCTATTCAAGTGGGACGAATAGTTATAAAAAAGGCCGCCAGAGCTCTCGACGGAAATTCCCGATTATAGCGACTCCTGCCGACCACATACAACATACAAATGCAAATATCTCGGTTAATATTCAAGATAGAGAATAAATGTATGGAACAATATTTATATTAAATTTAATTTTCAATAAGATTGATTCTATACAATTTTTCGATCCGACGCATAATAAAGGAGGTTATTTTGTAATTTAAAAAAATCCCCCCACTAAACCCCCCTCCCACTGGTCCGATTTCAGCCATTAACGAACTGGATCTTCCTTTTTTACATAAAACGATTAAATTCCGAGTTTGGTAACGATCAAACAAAAAATGCGACCGCTAGAGCGTTAACAGACAAATAAATATATATTATATATATATATATATATATATATATATATATATATATATATAAATTTTGAACGTACCTCATTTTCGTCATCTCCAGATAAGAAGTCTCACTACGTTAGAAAGTCATGGCCAAAACGTGAATCTCTTATCCCTGGCCAGAAAAATGTGGCATGTGTCCCTTTAGTGAATCCTGAAAAAATATTGCATATTAAGTAGGAGTAATGAAAAATTTCATCAATGCTATGGATAAACACTATGATGGATTATTGTTCTTGAAATCGAAATTCCCCAAAGTCAGTGATGCTAAACTGAAAGAAGGGTTTTAATAGGACCACAAATCCAGTCATTAATGAGTGGCGAGCATTTCGAAAAACTGTTAAATTCACCGATGAAAGCAGCGTGGCAGTCTTTCAAAAGTTTCAATTTTCTTGGAAACCATAATGCAGAAAACTATCGTGGCATAGTGCCTTATATTTTGCATTCTTATAAATCTATGGGATGGAACATGCCTTTAAAAATTCACTTTCTTGGACTCTCACTTGGACTTCTTCCCCGAAAACCTTGGAGCTGTCAGCAATGAACACGGTGAGCGTTTTCATCTGCAAATTTCTACTATGGAAAAGAGATACCAAGACAAGTGGAGTTCCAATATGTTGTCTGACTACTGTTGGACCAAGAAGAGAGACGTTCCAGATGCAAAATATGCACGAAAATAACTATCTACCACTTTCTAAGTAAGTCAGATTAAGTAGTTATAATTTTGAGTTCGATAGCTAGTTACGGATTTTTTAGAATATTATAAAATTCAAATGAATATCACACAAAACTCCTGCCCGATGCGGACAAACTGTATTTATATTTGAATTCAGCACGAAAATACTTTTAGAATCTATTATTTTAATTCTTGTAAAAGAAAAAAAAGTTAATTTTTGTAGACCAGTGTTACTTATTCAGTTGCTTATCAATGTTCAATCCGGAGAAAGCTAATTAAAATCTAGACAGAGATTCCGAGTTTTGGGCTGGCCACCTATCCCATAATAACCCATTATTGTATCTCCATAGACCATCTCACACCATTGTTGTTTGATGACTCCATCTCTGAATAACTCCTATACCGCCTAACCTACACAAAAATATCCAAGCTCAGCTTACCTGAGTGAAGGTTCTACGGAGACCCACTCCTCAAATACAAATTTGCAAAACTAGTGGCAGCTTTCATTTAGAACACGCCAAAACAAGAAATATGACTTACGTAGTAACATCAATTTGATTTATACTGATTTGTTATTAAGCAATTTAAAATGATGTTTAAACCCATTATTTGTTTTATACTTTACAGTTATTATCTTTTCAGTTTGTAGTTGTAAATATTCCTTTTTAGTTTCCAATTACGTTACTCGAGTTGTCTGACGTGGCTTCTGAGATGATCCCTTGCCCTTGAAAAGTAATTGTCCAGTCTCTGGAATAGTAATGTTAGTTGCAGTTTTATCTCACATTCACTGAAAGCTGTGAGGGACAACAATCTTTTATGAAACACCCGAGAGAGTGAATTATAACTATCAAGATACTCTTGACATATAACAGTTTATTTTTTTTATGTTAGTTAAGTAGCTTTTATGGTGAAATATAGTTTGGATCGGATAATTGTGTTTTTCCCTCTACTTCTTCTATGACATATTTTTCAAACAAATAACGACTTGAAATGTGTTTATAACTTAGGTGTAATGACTTGTTTTACTTCTTTTGACACCTTCAAAATTCTGACAGTTGAATTTGTTGAAAATGACAGAAAATGTTTCTCCTGCCTTAAATTATGCTTGCGATCCTGAAAAAAATTGTCTGTAAAAATAGCAAAAATGATTTAAAACATTCAAAAGATTCTTTGATATTTCTCCAAAAAGAAAAAAATAATTCATCAAATAATAATATTTCGATAGGAGGAAAAAGTAAACAAAAAGAGATCCTATCTCTTTACTTATTGGACAATTGGAATCGTCACTTTGCCTTTTGTACTATTATAGCGACTTTCGGATACACAGGCTTCCTTCTTCACAGTTTCGTACAACAAAAATCGAAATAGCCTTTCATAAAATATGAAGCAAGTTCTCATAGAACAAAATAATTTATAAGAATCAAGATAAGTGTAACTAGGTATAGCTCCTTCCAGCTTTTTTGAGAACTGTTATGAATTTTCGTACGACAAATATGTTATTTATGTTATTAAATTATTGCATTATATACTAAATGATGCCCACTTTCATTGTATATGAAATAATTTATTTTTTAAGTAGCTCTGCATGTGGATGTGTGTTATGTGTCTCTGAAAGTGTCATGACAAAAACAGAAGTAAACTGAACTGTATACACACTCTAACCGCCTATTAACTATTATCCATTCGACACTTAATCTCCCAATGAAGAGATGGTTGCTGCTGGTGGAAGCTTTACTATTTCTGGTCATCTAGTTGATTTTTTCTACACCTGATAACTTTATATTTGAATAAAATCAAACAGAAGGTATATGGAAACCGCTACACGTTTTTGAGGTTTTTACCAATCCTTTCTTTGATTCCGTTAAAATCAGGCCTTCCTTATCACTATACCCCTTATCAAGATTCTCTATCTGATCTCTGCTGAGATTGTCTCCATTGCGTAAACTAGGTTCGCTTCCGATGAAAATCCACAAATTCATTTTTCAAAAGTGTGATCCAAATTCCAAAATAAAGTCAAACCAATATGTGGTATTAAAGCTTAGAATTAAGTGGTTCGTGATATTAAAGCTTATTGTTAATATGTCTTGAGAATGATTGGGGGGTTTACTTAAGGATGAAACTAAAAAAAAAAAAAAAAAATCCAAATACGTCGGTTATTCTTCATGATAGAGAAAATATGAGTATAACAACATTTATAGGTAATTGTATTTTCAATAAGTTTAGTTATGTACAATTTTCCGATCTGACTTATAGTAACGAATTTGTTTCTAATTTTCCCGGTCAACCCCCCCCCCCTTCCCACAGCTGATTTCTACCACTAATGGACTTGATCGTTCTTTTTATAAAAAAGGATAGAATATCGAGTATGGTAACAATCGAAGATAAATTGCAATATCTAGAGCGTTTATATATATATATATATATATTATATATAATATATATATATATATATATATTTATACGTATACACACACCACACACACACACACACACACACACACACACATATATATATATTTATATATATATATATATATACATAAATATATATATATATATATATATATATATATATATATAGATATATATATATATAATTTTGAACGGACGTCATTTTCGCTATCTCTTGGTAGGATCGATGGACATTTAAGAAAAATTTGACAAAAAATCGCATCAAGAGTTCGACTTCATAGGTGATTTGTTTTAAGAGAAATCTGCTAAAAAGTAATAACTTCGAACCCGGACAGCTGGTAGTTTTTACATCCTTTATAATTGTCACTTAATTTCGAAACTTTGATCATCTTTCATCTAAATAATTACACTTTGAAAATTGTCCCCATACCCGTTGATTCCGATTCTGACCACATCCCCGAGTCATTTTCTAGATTCTTGTAAATTGAGACCACTTTAAGTTGATGGTGCATTGTCCCAAATGGTGGAAGTAATGCCATGATTGGTGTAGCGTGGGAAGCCAGCTGTTGGCCATCTCACTTTGCCCTTGTCAGCTGGTTCTCACCGACATTAGCGCCATGTATCGCTGCAAGCTATGGACTGGGCTATTCTCGTCTCAAAGGACTGACGAGCCTCAACCGCAGCCATGTTATATATCATTCCAAAGATACGTACTTTCAGGTATGATTAATAACAAATATAAGTTATATCTTCTCATGACATTTTATTGGAGCCTTAAAGATTAACCTTACTGGGCGTAACAATCTGTAAATAAGGACGGATTTTGAAATTATCCATTTTCACGTACGGACCAAACGTTTTAACTTATTTCCCTCAAGGAAAATCAGCTATTGATGTCGTACTCATGACGCGATTTTCGAAATACTTCTTCAAAAGTCCATCGATCCTACCTGATGACGAAAATTTGGTCCGTTCAAAATTATATATATTTGTCTGTTAACGCTCTAGCGGTAGCAATTTTTGGTTTGATCTTTACCATACTCGATATTTAAAAATCAGTGGGAAGGGGGTTTTAGATGGGAGAAATTTCAAATATCTCCGATATTGTACGTCCAATCGAACAGCTGTATAGAACCAACCTTATTTCAAATAAAATGTACTATAAATATCGTTATATACATTTATTCTCTATCTTTATTATTTACGGAGATATTCGCGTTTTTCAGTTTTCGGCGTATTATATAATGAACCACACTATTTCAAGCTTAAATACCAAATATTGTTTCCATTGAACGTTTACTTCGTGAGATACATGAAAATACGTATTGAAATGACTTCATCAATTATGATTTTTCTATCTTTAATGGAGAATGTTTATTTCTTCAATACTATATTCCATGTTTAACTGTTTCATTCGACACAGAAGATCGTATTAGTTAATGGCTGAAATCGGGGGTGGAGTAGAGGGGGTTAAGAGGAGGATTTTGAAAATTCAAAATATCGCCTCCATTATAGGTCTTATCGCAAAATGTTATAGAATTAATCTTGTGAAGCTATTGATGATCTACAATTGTTGCTTTATACATTGTTTCGTAACTCAAGTATTAAGCGAGTTATTTCTACTTTTTGTTTTCACTCTTCAATATCAATGTCATAGAAATAATACACTGTTGTACGAGTATAATACACCACTTTATGTGAAGCATAAATACCATTATACGAGATACATGCAAATATGTTCTGTTGATCCCCCGCCCCGCCTTTTGTTCTTGGATTACTAAGAGTAATTGAGATAACAATTATTGTGGTCAATGATTTATAACAGTCCAAGATATAGTAAATAGTTTTCAATAAAATTAATATGGTGTATTCAGATATATTTCAGTAATTGTTTTTCTTCCGGCCTAGAATATTTCAATCTATCCGGTGAGACGTGAGAGGTTGGCTAGCCTCTTGGTTTACAGTTCAGATGCTTTCCGATGGAAGGTTATTGAAATTGCCTAACGATTTTTCTTAGCCGCTTGCATTTATTTAGGGTTACAGAGTGTAGATTTGGCTATTGTAGAACAGCACGTGGGAAATTTGCTTAGTTTACGCAGCTTCTGCGTGACGGACTTTTTCTTCATAATGACTAAATAACTTCCTATCCTCAATGGTTTAATTATATTATTTTAGTAATTTTGTAAAGCTGAGCTAAAATAATTAAAATAGAACGGTAAAATAAAATGTAATGCAAAAGAAGAATATATTAAAATAAATCATGTAGCTCTAGATCTGAAGCGTGTACGAATTTCCCACATGATTCAGTCCATACAATTCTCAGTTTAATGCTTTAACTTGGAGATCTTGGCTGATTTGAACACGCCCATTTACCTAGTTCATGAATAACAAAGAAACATGATGAATAACTAACCTTGATTTAACAGAATATCATTTCGCAGTTGAATAGAACTATGACTAACTTCTCCTATTACTGAAATTGAAAAACATTTAGTAAGCAGTCTCTGCCAGATGATAATGAAGTGAGAACCATTAGTTTCTAAACTAGTAGATGCTCTAGCGTCCAGGGCGTTCATTTTCATTGAAACCGAATAACACCGATCTTAAACGAATTCGACCGATGCTTGCCCAAGTCAGGAAAAGCTCTTCCCCCACCAATGTGTCAATTTCAAGTTCGATAAACTTCTATCAAGTTTTAACACTTGCCAATTCACTACAATAGGAACACTTTCGTCAGTTTTAACCAACTTGTTTTCGAAAAACTTATAGTAACCTACTTTCGTATCAACCTACTTTAACTGGCACAGCCCAGGATATAAACACTGTTTTACTAGTGAAAATATAATGAAAACATGGAATAACTTCAACTTTGTGGACAAAAAAAGGCAAGCCCGTAGCGATTCTTCATAACTTCAATTATTTACTCAACCTAGTATGACCGAGTGCCAAAGGCATATATATTACATATTTTTGTTTACATTCAGTTATTGGCTATAAGTCTTAAGTTTCATGACGTTGGAGCTCTCAGGACTTTCCCGAAGTAAGACATACTAAACTAATTAAATTCAGAAAAAGATCTTCAGAGGATATAAAAAATTGTATTTGTTCTAGCCCATCCCAATTAGCCTTAGTAGCACAAAGTGGACGTTAATATATACTAGATATAAACCTCTCAAGACGGTTACCAATAAAATCCTAGCATTTCATAAGCGATATGTGTATGTGTGAATAAAAGCCTGAATGCTCACTGACACGTGATATTTCTAAATGCGACTTCATTTCGATGTATTCCACCTCATACAATATGTATTTGGAATCTCCTGAATACATGTAAATAAAATTCTAATGTAATCGCATATATGGAACTTCTGAAGTAAAAGATTTATACAGATGGTATGAAACTGAAGGTGATGGATTAAAGTTAGTGGGATACATGAAAAATTCATTCACGATTATTCGTCCAAGCAAGATTTGACTGTTTTAATAAAATTGTTGAACTCTTAGTGCATCACGTGTTTGATTAACATAATCCTTTTTAGATAAACTAAAAATTCAATCCTCTATAGCTATTTTTATTATCAATATTTTTCAAACATTTCGAGCCCTTTTACTATCGATGAGTAATATCAAAAAACTTTTTCTTATACGCATTTCAAGGTATCTACATGTCAATTTGATGCAAATTCTTAAGACCACTAGTTTTGACGTACCTTATCTAAAGTAAAATAAAAAATGATATATTATTTTTTTGGGGTCTATAATGATTAGCAGTGGGTTGTTTGAAATGCACAAATTATCGAATAACCACCTCGCGTCCACTTCCAAGTGCCGAATAACCAATCACGGTTTTATGAATTGAAATTTGTTTGGGGCAGAGTTTTTGAACGACATTACACTCAAAAATCCATTTTATTACGTCCAATGTACGCCAAATGGAGAGTTGGATGTTCACTAAGCCTTCGTCTTTTTCTTATCACGTTTTATTTGTGTTTTTAGCTCTGACGTTATAAGTCAGATGAAATAATTGTCCATAACCCATCTTATTGGATATTTAATTATCTATAGATCTTGTTATGTTTTCTCTACCATTAATATTAACCGAGATATTGGATTTTTTTTTGGTTTTCAGCCTTCAGTAAACCCCTACTCATGTCATATTAACAATAAGTTGTTATGTCATGAACCACTTTATTCTACGCTTAAATACTAAAAATGTTTTCCAGACCTTTATTATGCGAGATATATACCAATTCGTTGTGAGTTAACGTCATCATGTTTATTTGATATATACTATTTCGATATTTAACCGTTACAGCCAGTTTCTTAAATAGAAATAGATGATATGTGGTGAGATGGGATCACAAGTTCCTTATATCAGCAATTGGGAAATCTCAGTTTAGTTTCCGCAGCCCCTAACTAATCTTCTCTAACTACACGGTATCATTCCAATCTAATAAAAGGCAAAGAAAAACAAGTAAAAAATTCACCAAGTGCTTATTTTTTCCGATTTACTACCCCATATATCATATTAGAGTATTTCGTAATTTAAGCAATTAATTTCCGAGAAGATTGATTGTACTACACATGTAAAGGGCATCCAGCGATGTGAAATTCTCATCTTGACACACATACTGATAAGGTAACTCAGGATGACAGATTGTGAATTTAATCTAATCTGTGAGCTTGAATGAGCTGTATAAGTTTCCGTAATGCCATATATCATCCAGGTAGCAGCAGTCTAGGTATTTGAACGCTTTAAGGTGCTTTTTGGTAAGTAGGTTTCAAAATTCATTTCTAAAAACTGTACGAGACAATTCTGTTAATTGTATATGGTATGTGTGCTCAATAATTTAATGAAAGTTCTAAAAATTATTTTGATATATATATATTTGCATGACAGAGTTTACATTGAATGAAGATAATTGTTAAAAACGCCACCTAAAGCATGTTATAAGAAAGCTTATAAGAACCATTATTGTCTCCACATTGAGTCTGTCCTCCGCACCTCGAAGTCTTTATTGCTTTCTAAGGTGTAAATTGGCGAAATGTTCCAAATCCACTTTTTTTACTTTTTGCAGAATATTTTTATACATTTTCCAATTTTTTAAAATAAAAAATCAACATTAACTGAGCACTCACTTATACAAAATTTCTTTAGACCCGGTTTAAAACTTTAAGGTTTCAATGTCGACACGCTTAGACCTGAAGTTTGAAAAAAAGATGTATTCCAGAATCATTTAAATAGATTTTTAGATACATTTGACATATATTTATATAGATTTAATGTTAGCAAACGTTAACGTCAGTAATTTATTCATGTCACGGAGAATGTCAAGATCTTTTGGTTGATTTCAGTCAGTTATCTAAGTTAATTTAAGTGAATACATGGCTGTTTGTTAAATATTTTCCTAACTTAAAAAAACATAGCCGCTCCATGCGCCTATCTGTCGAGCATCCAAGATAGAAATCTACAACCTAATGTAAAGTATGATTCATGCTTGCCTAACAGTTCACTATTACGTTATATCATTATTGTAAGAGAAAATCTAGCGTTTATGTCATATTTTCAGAATAAAATCTCAACTAGAGGTTTCTCCATCTTCACAAGATCACAGTTCATAGCTCATTAAAAGAAACATTATTTCTTAAATACAATCGTTTTTTTAACAGTTTATGATAACATAATTAATTATTTTCAGGTGACTGCATTAAAAAAACTGTTCTAATGAAAAGACAACCAGCGAGTGTCGCCCGAAGGCAGGCTTTCAGGTAATATTTCAATTCTATATCTTATAACACTTCTATCATGCATCGACGCCATAAATCAAAAATAATTATTTTTCAGGAAATGTAATTGAAATTTTAAATTCGCACCAAAATTCATTTAATTTTAACACTAAAAAATCAAAATGGTTGATCGTAAAATCTCGATTTTTTGAGTTATTGCAAAGCGGCAAACGAGCTATGTGGAATAACAATTAATAATGAATTACTGCAGTAATTATGAGATATGATAATACATTAATAAAAAAATGTAAATGTAATTTAAATGAGACATATGTGGTATTAGCAGATTTCCCTTGAGGGAAATCAACAATTGAGGCCGTACTCGTGACGCGATTTTCAAACTTTTTCTTCAAATGTCCATCGATCCACCAGTCATTTTAAGTAAAAAAAATCATGTTTGTTAACAACTCAAATACGGAAGGGGGGCTTTAGAGGGGAGGATTTTCGAAAATTCAAAATACCTCCGTTACTATACGGTGGATCGAAAAATAACAACATTGTATAGAACCAATCATTGCAAGTTGAATGATCTATAAATATTGTTCTATACAAATTTCCTGTATGATGAATATTAACCGAGATATTTGGATTTTATAGTTTTTGGCTTTCAATAAGCCCCCACTCCTACTCATGTTATATTATTAATAGATAGTTATATCATGCACCCATTCATTCCAAGGTTTTGTTTTTTTAAATAATCGAAAATCGATAATCATTGTCCCATATCTGCAATTTACTTATTTATTTGAGATTCTCTTCTAGCTGCTTCTTAAAATCAATGAAGTTATGAAATTAAAATATGCATAAAAACGGAAGGAAATATCAAAATCAAAAACATTATTTTCGGTTTTATTTAATGAAAACTTAGGATTGTTGTTGAAGATTAGGTCTATTTAATCTCAAAATTACATCAATAACACAGTATTTCTCATTTGAGTTATCTACTGAGATCGGCTCATGATCCGATTTTTGAGAAATAAGTAGTTAAGTGCAGCCTGTAAAATCTACACATACACATAGACTGGATAAAACCCATTCAGGAAATATTGGAAACGACACGTTCGGTGATATGTCAAGATACAAACATAATCCCAGAATTCTCTCTCATACATTAAAAATGACTTACGTACCGACACAATACATAAGTGGGACAGAGACTGGACGACATGTGACAAATCTTATAGCTTACATTAATACATACTAAATATAATTCACAACAACTACAACACAATTAAGAGTCACCTTCGCAAATGCACACAATTTCTAACGGAACATGGACAGACAGGACATTATATAAGAAGATTTAAAATTCAAGACTATGACAAATGTACTTGCGACTCACAGACAAATGTTTTTACATATACTTTCAACATTTACACAAAATAGATCAAATTTAATAATGAACATAATTTTAAAAGGAGGTAATTTGCCAGAACCGCCTCATATTATATTTAATAAATATAATAAAGAACTTACAAAGTTTATCAAAAGTATAGATATGGATGTAGCAAAAATACATTAGAATGTAAAGTTGGTTATGAGGAATGGGAATTATAATTTAATATATTTACCTTACATAGACTCGTGCATTAAATATTGGTTGAGTTTAACTAAATTATTATTATTTTTTTATTTCATTTATTAATTTTATTTCTAATTATCCCTATATCAGAAATTCCACTCTCCCCTTCCCGCACATCCTAATCCTCTAGTCGAATCGCTTTCATCTACCCATATTCCAGAAAACCCAAGACGACGACTGAAGCGTAAGTGGCCAAGAGATCTCCTTGTGTAGTGCTCAGAATAACTCCATGTAGTACCAGCCAATGTTCCCTCCAATGTGGGTATTGTCAATGGACAACTTCCCACCTCAAGTGAATAATCAAGCCAATTGTTATATCATTCACATCATTTGCTTGTAATATGTATATATGTTGTTGCAAATAAACGAATAAATATAAAAAAAAAATTGTAATTATCTTACATATTTTAATATTTTATTTTATTATTATTATTATATTACATTTGATTAGATGGTTGATTAACATGTATATATTGTAAAATAATGTAATTAAACGCAATCATACAATAATATGGCAATGGAACGTGTCTTCAAATAAATAGATCCTCATAGGGTAACGATGAGGGGATGCACAAAAAAAAGTGCATCCTGTAGTCTATCTAATCAATTACACCTACCAGAAACCAACTTAAAATTTTAAATATTTTTTTTTCTCTATTCCTTGCAGATGTGACCCTGCTTTCCGAAACGAGGCGGGGGCCTACAGAGTCGTGATCCCAGCTCTTCAGGGCTTCTCCAGATCCAGGATGCCCTTCCCGGAGTGCCTCCATGCTTCCAGTCAGTTCGTAGTTCTGGAGGACCTGAAGCAGGGAGGATATCGAATGGCCGACAGGACAGCAGGTCTGGATATGCAGCACGCGAGGCTGGCTCTCAAGGTAAAAGGATCCAGAATTGACGTATTTGCATATATCTCACAAAGTAAAAGTTCAAAGAAAACAATATTTGGTATTTAAGCATCGAATAATGTGGTTTATTATATAACAGAGTATTGTTTATGTAACACAAGTAGAAATGGGAGTTTGCTAAAGGCTGAATACCGGAAAATGCAAATATCTCGGTTAACATTCAAGATAGTAGAATAAATTCATATAAAAATATGTATAGTGCATTTCATTTTCAATAAGATGGGGTTTATACACGTTTTCAATCCGACTTATTGTCACGGAGATATTTCAAATTTTTCAAATTCTGTCTCTCTAAACTCTCCTTCCCCCTCCATCAGATCCGATTTCAGCCGTTAACAAAATAGATATTTCTTTTTACATTCAACGACTAAATATCGAGTTTGGAAACGGTCAATCAAGAATTGCGACCTCTAGAGCGGTAACAGACATGTATATATATATATATATATATATATATATATATATATATATATATATATATACACACAAACAATTTTAAACGGACCTCATTTTCTTTATCTCCTATATAGGATCCATGGACATTTAAAGAAAACTTTCGAAACTTACGCCAGGAGTACCACCTCATTATCTGATTTCCTTAAGAGAAATCTGCTAAAAGAGTGGTCATTTGTAGGTAACCCATCCCAATTAGCCATAGTAGCAAATAGAGGACGTTAATAAATAATAATAATCATTTGCGTAGGATAAATTATACATCGAAGTCTTGACCTATGAACAAAAAATCTTGTTACTTTTGTTCCGGATTTATGAACTAAAATTTTAATTCAATTCAGTATTAGCATACGCTGTTTTGATAACCCCCTTCAGAAGTCTCAAGGGATGTCCTCGACGAAATAAAATCCCCGAGGACAATTAGGTTTGATTATAAGACCTTTCTCGCCGGCATAGAAAGTTACATCTTAATTATGTTGTGGGTGATAATGAAAACCATAAAACACCATGATTGTAGTAAATAGTGTAAAGCCATAAACTGGTCTGTACATCATGCGGGGCCGTCTCCAAGACAGACTGAATGCATACCAACGCTAAATGAGACGTCGAACGAACCAATTTAACCATTCGATTCGATAGTCGTTGCGTGTGACACAGTGTTGCTCTCTTAATCTAAACACTAAGTAGGTTGCCCAACCTGGGTCTGAGTGAGAGACTGAAGGTTACTGCAACATCTGAGTGGAGACTATCCCCGTTCTAAATGGATATGTGGAAGTTTTAACTAATGGTGCGCGGTATATCTATGAATACGTGCTTCTAGGATTCCCCAAGCTTCATATGAATTCTTGATGGAATGGATTACGTAAGTTCTTGGAGTCAGAAGAAAGATATTTAGATGAATGGTTTAAAAAAAAATAAAAAAAATGTTAACATCCTAATTATTGTAGTCTTAATTTTAATCTCTTCTCCGAAACATTTACTGTTATTTATTCCTATGAAGTCAATCGCTAAGTGTGGTAAATTCCAATGAAACTATCAAGAATAATAATTCCACAATAAGGGAAAGTCCTGCTGCATTTACTAGTCCAAATATTGAAATATTTTGAATGAAATTTACTAATGAAATATAACACCAACAATAAACTAGAAAATGATAGTTGAATACGGTCAAATAAATTGAAGGATATGGACATTTTAGCAGATTTCCCTCATGACGGGATTTTCGAAAATGTTCTTCAAATGTCCATCGATCCTACCTAAGAGATGACGAAAATGAGGTCCATTCATACTAGTGTATATATATATATATATATATATATATATATATATATATATATATATATAAATGTTTGGTACCCTCCTAGTGGTCACAATTATCGTTTGATCTTTACCAAACTCGACATTTAGTCATTTTATGTAAAAAGAAAGATCAAGTTCGTTAACGGCCGAAATTGGACCAGGGGAGGGGGGTTTAGAGAGAGAGAAATTTGAAAATTCAAAATATCTCCGTTACTATACGTCAGATCGAAAACATGTATAGGATCAATCTTATTGCAAATTAAATTTACTATAAATATTGTTATATACATTTATTCTCTATCTTGAATATTAACCGAGATGTATGTATTTTTATTCAATGTGGGCGGATAACGGACGAGAGTGAGTTTCCCGCCAAAAGCCAGTTCGGGCGTTTTCGTAACTGTTCGGCTCTCGTGAAATTTCTCTATTGTAAAACTTCACGTGGAAAATCTGCTTAGTTTACGCAGACGGACTTTTCATTACTACACGCCACATTGATCATCCATTTCCAGCAACCACGTATCTGAAATTGTAACTCTTAGCTTTCTTTCTCATTAGCTCACTTGCAACACAAATATCAAATTCTTGACATACTCTTTCTACAAATGAAATAAATGATCTTGAGTTCCACAGGTAAAACGTAATACCTGTAGATTAATACCAAAAATCTGAAACTGGTTCCATGAAAGTAAGAAAATGAAAGTAAGGTTGACAACATTTTTATAAGGGACAATTCAAAGTAAAGATGTCGATATCTGAAAAGGAGGGGGCCATTGCGGACCTTACTAGGCGAAAACTCTGAACATGAATTCCTCGAGTCTCGGTCGGGAGTGGCAAAGGATCTTAACTTAAAGGACCACCAAAAAAAAAAAAAACTCTTGTAAAAATTGAGGAATCTGAATAATGTAAAGTTTATTGATGATGTCCTATTGTACAATTGTTAAGTTTCTATCATTGTAAAGGTCCAATAAGCAATATTTGTTAAGTCACCTTGAAATGACTCGTTGACACGTTTCATATGTTGGCTTATTGTTAATAACAGGTGAGTAGAGGAGGGTGTTTACTGGTTGCAGAAAACTAATAAATACAATTAAATCGGTAAATATTTGATTTTTTTTAAAACAGATTATACAATAGAATTTTTGTGAAATTACATTTTCAAAAATTGTTTTATATCGAATTATCAGATTTTAATCATAATAACGGTTCTTCATTTGTTCATTCATTATTATCCTTCATTCTTAAGCCCCCCCCCTATCCTCATCCGACTGCAGTGATTAACAAATCTTTCCATTTTTCTATTTTTCTTCTTTTACGTTTTTTATATTTATTGCTTTCTGTATCTACTCCGGTGGTTGTTCATTCATTTTTGTTTTTTTTAATTTTAATTGGACTATTCGCTTTTGTGTTCCATTTCTGTTTTTATTTCCCATTTTGGTTTTGTGTTCCATTTCTGTTTTTGTTCTATTTCTATTTTTGTGTTCCATTTCTGTTTTTATTTCCCATTTTGTTTTTGGGTTCCATTTCTGTTTTTATTTCCCATTTTGTTTTTGTGTTCCATTTCTGTTTTTGTTCTATTTCTATTTTGTGTTCCATTTCTGTTTTTATTTCCCATTTTCTTTTTGTGTTCCATTTCTGTTTTTGTTCTATTTCTATTTTGTGTTCCATTTCCGTTTTTATTTCCCATTTTGGTTTTGTGTTCCATTTCTGTTTTTGTTCTATTTCTATTTTGTGTTCCATTTCTGTTTTTATTTCCCATTTTGTTTTTGTGTTCCATTTCTGTTTTTGTTCTATTTCTATTTTGTGTTCCATTTCCGTTTTTATTTCCCATTTTGGTTTTGTGTTCCATTTCTGTTTTTGTTCTATTTCTATTTTGTGTTCCATTTCTGTTTTTATTTCCCATTTTCTTTTTGTGTTCCATTTCTGTTTTTGTTCTATTTCTATTTTGTGTTCCATTTCTGTTTTTGTTCTATTTCTATTTTGTGTTCCATTTCTGTTTTTGTTCTATTTCTATTTTGTGTTCCATTTCTGTTTTTGTTCTATTTCTATTTTGTGTTCCATTTCTGTTTTTGTTCTATTTCTATTTTGTGTTCCATTTCCGTTTTTATTTCCCATTTTGGTTTTGTGTTCCATTTCTGTTTTTGTTCTATTTCTATTTTGTGTTCCATTTCTGTTTTTATTTCCCATTTTCTTTTTGTGTTCCATTTCTGTTTTTGTTCTATTTCTATTTTGTGTTCCATTTCCGTTTTTATTTCCCATTTTGGTTTTGTGTTCCATTTCTGTTTTTGCTCTATTTCTATTTTGTGTTCCATTTCCGTTTTTATTTACCAATTTGGTTTTGTGTTGCATTTCTGTTTTTGTTCTAATTCTATTTTGTGTTCCATTTCCGTTTTTATTTCCCATTTTGGTATTGTGTTCCATTTCTGTTTTTGTTCTATTTTTATTTTGTGTTCCATTTCCGTTTTTATTTCCCATTTTGGTATTGTGTTCCATTTCTGTTTTCGTTCTATTTCTATTTTGTGTTCCATTTCCGTTTTTATTTCCCATTTTGGTTTTGTGTTCCATTTCTGTTTTTGTTCTATTTCTATTTTGTGTTCCCTTTCCGTTTTTATTTCCCATTTTGGTTTTGTGTTCCATTTCTGTTTTTGTTTTATTTCTATTTTTGTGTTCCATTTCTGTTTTTTGTTACTATTCAATGTTTCATGTTACATTTCTGTTACGTTGTTTTATGTTTCGTTTAAACTAATTTTGTTTCGTTACGTTTTTTTGTTTTTTTTTTTGTTTTTATGTTGTTTTTTTGTCCCCAGAGCAACATCGCCACAGCTGCGAAGCTCCAAATAAATAAATAAAATATTCGCTTTTTACAATTTATTCTATTTTAGACTTCTTAACTGTAAATATTTATTAATTTATTTTAACTATTTATTGAAATTGTGTATATATTCTACTGGCAAGTTTTTAATTTTAATTTTAATCTGTAAAAATAGTTTTCTTATTTCTGTAAATATTCACTGGGACACTAATTTATATTCTTAAAGTTTTATGTTTTAACTCTAATTCTTGAACATCGACATGTACATATATTTCTTATTTTTTTTTTAATTGAATGACATATTATACAACGTTTTTTATGGTAATTGTTTGCCAGCAGGGCACTGATGATGGAGCGTATGCTCTGAAAGCGCTCTGTCGCAACGAATAAACAACAGTGAAGGAACGAGGGTTTTTTTTCCTTATCTGAGATAACAAATCTTTAGTTTTATATGAGACGCTTAAATGTCGAGTTTGGTTACTGTCAAATACAAACTAACACCACTAGTTTTGTTTCAGTGGAATTCGTTTAAGTGACATCTGCCAATAGGCTATTTCTTAATTAATATTAATAAATCTCGAACATTAGAATATATTCGTAGTTTTTATGGCTTGTTTGGAAGAATTTCATTCTTGGCAATGATAAAATTATTATTTAAAATACTTTAACCAGAGATAACGCCGTTTTGATAATTGGTCGTTGTATCTAATTATGAATGGTGTATCTATGACAGCGTGGGTCTCGGATTCCATGAGCTATGGGTGACAGAAGTTACGCAAGTAGACGTGAGATCCTAGGACGAGCTTTCAGCAAGGACCTCAACAGATTACTACATGGGAAAGGAGGATCCAACCACCGTTGGATAACGTCTTGAAGTAATTGCGAGTGTGAGCGCGCGCACGTCTGCGCGTGTGTTCCCCTAGGCTCATTAATACACTAATGGGGCGCTTTAAGCAACCCAGCCGCCATCTCAGCAGACACTCTAGTTCGTATGTGAACATTCTTCGGGTGGAATATATCTAATAAATACTCACTGAATTACGAAGTTGTTTTTTTTATTTCGTTATTGTTTAGAACTTTTATCTCGCACAATAGGCCGCGCTAAAGCTCAAGTAATTTATGGTGCATTCTTGAGCTATTGCAACTCGCATCTTCGCGTTCCCACTGCACTCAGAGCAATTGTGCTATTCATTGTAGTCGAGGGTTGCAAATCCCTAGTAAATCTTGAACGTAATATCCCGCCTGCACTTTTATGTTTAACTCCTGCCTGCCATCTATATCTAAAGCATGAGATAAACTGTAATTTTCTCTCGTGGCATTAGGCGATAGAGAAAATGCCTTAAAGGTATTTCACGTACCTTTGCTACTATTTTCATGTTAATCGTACTAAGTACGTAAACTTCTTAACATTTTTGTGCTATGCGATACTACACTCCATTTTATCTCAGCTTCAAATCTGCTAGCAGATAAATTATTGACAAATTTTACAAGGGCAGTTATTGCCAGACTTACATGCTTCCAAGGTCAGAACCTTACTTTATCAGGGCAAAAGCTGATTACGATAACACATTTAAACTTAGTAAAGGTAGATAAATGATTCTTCTATTAGTATAAACGATTAAAGCAGTTTTACTGCCATTAAAGAAGTTTATTTCCGGTTATAGATTTATTTTCAGCGTTAACCCCCCTTGAGTCCATCAGCATTACTACTTGGGTACATCGTGTTACATGTATGTACAATAATACAAAAACGAGAAGCCTTAGAATGCTGAAATTTCATATTCAGTACCGTCTACTTGTATAGCTAGTTTGAATTTGCCTAGGCGGAAAGGGGGTTTCAGGAGAACAAAATGATAAATTGCTATAAATATTTTTTTTATCATAAAAAGGTCTATAAATTATTTTCGAAATTTTTCTTCAAATGTCCATCGATCCTACCTAGTAGATGACGAAAATGAGGTCCGCTCAAAACTATATATATATATATATATATATATATATATATATATATATATATATATATATATATATATTTGTCTGTTACCGCTCTAGTGGTCGCAATTTTTGTTTGATCGTTACCAAACTCGATATTTAGTCGTTTTATGTAAAAAGAAAGATCAAGTTCGTTAACGGCTGAAATCGGACCAGTGGGAGGGGGGGTTTAGAGGGGAGGATTTTTAATATTACAGACTCAATCTTATTGCAAATTAAATTTACTATAAATATTGCTCTATACATTTATTCTCTATCTTGAATATTAACTGAGATATTTGCATTTATATTCTGCATGTGCTCGGCAGCAGAGGTTTCTTACTACTACAGCTGTTATTAGGCAGATTTCTCTATTGTATATCTTCACGTGGGAAATATGCTTAGTTTACGCAGCCCCTGCGTGACGGACTTTTTTTTTTAAATAAAGCTGATCTTCCTTTGCAAAAGACTGAAACCAAAAAAATACGAATAACTTCGTTAATAATCGAGTCAAAGAATAACATGTATGAAATAATAGTTCTAGACAAATAAAAATTGCAACATTAGTTTTATGAAATTATTCGATTCGTCTCATAGTAACAGAGATATTTCCAATTTTCAATTATTCTTCAACTAATCCCCCTTTTATAGTACAAGACTGTTTTTGGTCATAAAACTGTGAAATATTGAGTTTGGTGTTGATTATATAAAAATCATGCAGTTTAGAATGTAAAATCTTGAATGATGGCGCCAAATATACAACGCTTGGGTATATCTCGGACTGTAATAATTTGTTTTTGTAGAAATCTTATACCAAAGTATATTTAAATTTAAACTGACACACACCAACAAAACTCTTCGCTGTCCGACCCAATTAATTTAGAAATGTACGAATCAATAAATTTATTCAATAAATTAACTGATGATGATAGTATTGATTTTATTTACGATAGCTTCGACCACGAGACTAAAAGTACACAGATAGGCAATAGACAAAGCACATAATGTTATCCTGTTGACTGTCCAGGGCATTGCCCGGATATCGGATCAGGTTTAAAATAGTAAAGAAAGCTAAATTTGAATCCGAAGAACACTTGTACCCTGTGGTACTACAACCTATCGTGTGCTAGCCTCATAAAATAGGGATTGTTTTAGGTCAAACACACACACTTCACTACCACGGTTTTAGGCGTCTTGACTTGATTTAATACTTCATTATTCAAAGAGATCCATAATTGCTCCACGATGTCGATTGGAGTTTGCCTAATACTATCATAGAGAATATCAATCAAAAGAATGATTAATGACAATTAAAAATGTGTCGAAAAAAACAAATGAAATATACATTCTTGGGGAAAAGAAAACATAAACTGAATAAATAAATTCGTGCCTTTGGCAGTCATGAGGAACTTGATAAGACTTCTCTCGTGTAGTTGAACTGAGAAATATATAAAGGATGGTGAAAGTGTTCTACGAAGGACCTTTGGAAATATACTCTACTTAGAATTTTGCTAGACCTATTGGGAGGAAAGGGGGAACTTGGATAATATTCGTTTAATCGGTTTTTTATACTTCACGAAGGGTAATCAAAAGACTATTTTGATACGGAAGGAATTATTTAGCGGGAGAAACCATTTTAGTTTCAAATAGTCAATAATGTGTTACATAATAAATGTCTGAGCAATTGTAAAAAGCTAATAAAAAACTGGCAAGTTTTTGTTACACAATAATGGAAATCAACTATTAGGTTGTACTGATGACACAATTTTAGGAAAATATTCATTCTGTTCACTACCATAAATATTAACCAAGATATTTTTATTTTTAGTTTGTCATGGAATACTTCATTCAAAGCTTAAATACCAAATTGTTTTCTTTAACCTTTTTACAGTGCGAGATGGTAAACATTTTAGGGCATTAGATTCAAGATTTTACATTCTAAACTTCATGATTTTTATTTAATCAACACCAGACTGGGCATTTCATCGTTTCACGGGCAAAAACAGCCCTGGCGAGAGGGGGGTTTT
>CM032229.1:170735000-170825000 GCA_019009955.1 Riptortus pedestris | reverse complement strand
AGTTGTAGGTAAGCAAACACTAAGGTTAAGCTAATAAATATCTTATTTCAGATATTATGATGTTATAGAAACAAATATTTACCATCATAAAAATTAGACGTTAATGGTAATGCAATTATGAAAAAAGACAATATCCGGATAAACAAAATATGATTAAAAGTATTACTTATTTTGCTGGGAGGGCTACAATCTCTTCACATAACCCATCTCTTTGAATATAAATGAAATTATTTTTAGGGTAATACTATTATTTAATTCCGTCAGGTAGATAAATTATTAAAATAATACTCTGAATCAATAATTTAAGAAAAACATGGTGTTTAGCCCTCATGCTGGACCGGAAGATGACAGGAGCCTAAACAGTTAATTGAGTTATCTTATTACCAGTGAAATGCTGCCATTCCTGGAAGTGATTTCCACTGAGCTCTGCTATTACGCTATTACGAATATAATCTAATGTACAAAACTATGCTTAAACTACATGTGCTCGGATTGGTTTTTAACAGGAAATAAGTTTCATTATATATTTAATTGTAATAAATGCAATCCATGATTATGATTTTAAGTATTCAAAAAGGAGAGTTAAAAAGTGGAAAGGGATAGATTAGGAACACATTTTTATTTATTCTTCAACAGTAAAATTTCTCATTTATAAGTCGCCTGCCTGACCCTCACGGGAAAACAATACGCCCAGACGGGAAGTGTAGTTGTAAACATTGAAGCCTTGCCCAAAAAAATACTATCATCATTCAGCACACAGCAACGACGGGTATAGACCCTAAACACTGGTATGGTACGGGGAAATGTCAAAATACTGTGCAAACTAAAGGCTTACCAAAAAAAATACCACATCATTCAGCCTCAAATGAATTCCCGGGCGAAGCCGGGTACCTTAGCTAGTATATATATATATATATATATATATATATATATTTAATTGTAACCTCTGTCTGTATACATTTGATTATTTTCGCGAAATTTCACGAAAACTTTTCGTTTCACATGTCATAGACACCATAACTGCATTTGTTTTCTTTCGTTATGTTGGATGTTTGTTTGTTTGTTTGTTTGTTTGTTTGTTACCTTTTCACAGCATAAAACGGCTGAACCGAATTTTATGAAACTTGGTATGTATATTACAACTAACCCAACTTAGACTTTAGGCTATATTAAAATTTCTCTGAGACGAACAGGAGTGGGGGTTTATAAGGGAGGCCTGAAATTAAAAATAGCGATATTTCGATTCCTATTGGTTTTTCGGCAAATATGTACATAACAAAAGTTGGTTTATATTTGTTATTTAGAGTAACTTTTGTTATATACACTTTTTTTCGTATAATCCGAATTATAAACGAGATAATACGCTAAAACGAAAAGCGGAAATGCACAAAATTTTATTTGGGGCAAAAGACCCATCCGAAATAAATAAAACTCGGTATATGTTATTACCACTAACTCTTTCATTATAACAAGCCATACCAACATTTCTAAGGGACGGGCAGGAGAGGGGGTTGTAAGGGCGGCCTGGAATTTAAAAATAGCGGTACTTCGTTTTCTATTCGTTTTTTCGGCAAATATGAACATAAACAAAAGATGTTTTTTTGGTTATTTTAGAAGAAACTTTTTTATTATATTCACTATAGGTCGTATAATGAAGTATAAAACGAGATTATACACTTAAAACTAGGACGGTAGCCATCAATTTTGTTGGGCACTAACGATTTGAACCGTAACTTAAAAAAAAAACTTGGTAAATGTGAATTAATCATTAATTCTTCCAAGATTATAAGCTATATTAAAATTGTTAGGTTCAAACAGGAGTGGGTGGTTGTAGAGGCGGCCTGAAATGAAAAATAGCAATATTTCGCAAGTTGTTTATTTTGAGTAACATTTGTTGTATTCACTTTTTTTGTAAAATGATGTAAACACGGGATATACGCTAAAACTATAGCCGGAGTAATTCATTTTATTAGTGCTTATTTAAGCGTTTTTTATGAATACATATTATGACAAATGATTTTGTGTTAAAGTCACATTTGATAACTCTAAATAAGATTCGGATTAGTGAGGTTATATAACTCCGTCGCCTCCCACTCATTTATTTATTTTTCCTTAGCGAATAACATTGTTATTTATTTCCAACAGAAATGTATACTATAAATTAGCATTTCCGTTATTTAATTTGTATAAATGTATTATTTAAACAAAGTCATGCGGAAATGGCACAAGGAGCGATAGCGAGGAAGTTGTAGGGAAGCCAACTCTTTGGTTCTGCAAATATATTATCTTATTTCCAATAATTTGATGTTATTGAAACAAAAATGTACCATCCTAACAAATAGACTATAATTGGGTAATGCTATTATGATAAAAGACAATATCCGGTTAAACTTAATATGATTTAAAGTAATTACTTATTGTGCAGGAAGGGCTACAATCGCTACCCCTCGCCCCATCTCCTATCTCTTTGAATATAAATGAAATTATTTTTAGGGTAATACTAATATTTAATTCCGTCAGGTAGATAAATTATTAAAATAATACTCCGAATCAATAAATTAAGAAAAACATGGTGTTTAGGCACTCAAATAGGCATGGAGGACCGGTAAGATGACAGGAGCTTAAACAGTTAATTGAGTTTTATCTTATTAACCAGTGAAAAGCTGCCATTCCTGGAAGATGATTGCCACTGAGCTCTGCTAATATGCTATTACGAATATAATCTAATGTAACAAAACTATGCTTAAACTACATGTGCTCGGATTGGTTTTTGACAGGGAATAAGTTTCATTATAAATTTAATTTTAATAAATGCAATCCATGAGTATGATTTTATGTATTCACAAAGGAGACTGAAGATGTGGAAAGGGATAGATTAGGAACACATTTTAATTTATTCTTCAACAGTAATATTTCTCATTTATAAGTCGCCTGCCTGACCCTCACGAGAAAACAATGCGTCCAGACGGGAAGTGTAATTGTAAACATGGAAGCCTTGACAAAAAGAAATGCCATCATCATTCAGGCTCAAATGATTCCCGAGCGAAGCCGGGTACCTTAGCTAGTATATATATATATATATATATATATATATATATATATATATATATATATATATATATATATATATAAAATTGTAACCTCTGTCTGGACATTGATTTTTTTCGCGAAATTTCACGATAACTTTTCGTTTTAAATGTCATAGACACCATAACCGCATTGTGTTTCTTTGGTGTATATTTGTTTGTTTTTTTGTTTATTTTTTTGTTTATTTGTTTGTTTGTTTGTTTGTTACCTTTTCACGCATAAACGGCTGAACCGAATTTTATGAAACTTGGTATGTATATTACTACTAACCCAACTTAGACTTTAGGCTATATTAATATCCTCTGGGACGAACAGGAGTGGGGGTTATAAGGGAAGCCAGAAATTAAAAATAGCGATATTTCGTTTCCTATTGGTTTTTCGGCAAATATGAACATAACAAAAGTTGTTTATTTTGTTATGTAGAGTAACTTTTGTTATATACACTTTTTTCGTATACCGAATTATAAACGAGATATACGCTGAAACCTATAGCAGAAGTGAACAATTTTATTTGGGACAAAAGACCCAACCGAAATAAATAAAACTCGGTGTGTGTATTAGTACTAACGCTTTCATTATAACAAGCTATACCAACATTTCTAGGGACGGGCAGGAGTGGGGGTTGTAAGGGAGGCCTGAATTTAAAAATAGCGGTATTTCGTTTTCTATTCGTTTCTCGGCAAATATGAACATAACAAAAGTTGTTTATTTTGTTATTTAGAGTAACTTTTGTTATATAGACGTTTTTCTTATACCGAATTATAAACGAGATGTATACTATAAACTAAAGCGGGAGTCAACTATTTTCCATTAGGCACTATCGATTAAACCGAACTTTAAAACTCGGTATGTCAATTGGCATTAATTATTCCATGATTATAAGCTATATTAAAATTTTTAGGTTAGGACGGGAGTGGGGGTTATTAGTGTGGCCTGAAATAAAAAATCGTGAATATTTCATTGTCTATTTGTTTTTTGACAAACATGCACATAACAAAAGTTGTTTACTTTTTTATCTTAGATTAACTTTTGTTTTATACATTTACTCCAGGAAACAATGTATGGAGCAAGTAATTTGCGTGGAAAATATTGATATGCTCAAACAATTTCATTTCTAATTTGAACTATGAGGTACCTCACCTGGAAAAATTAATTCAAATCTATGTTAATATTTTGTCCTTAGTAACTGAAATCTATGCATTATGCACAGGAGGACGGGAAAATATGGCATCTTAACGGACATATGAAATATGGACCAATTTGAAGGACAGTCAAGACTTACATAAAAAATTAATTTTATTATTATAACAAATGCCAACAACGGATATTAACCCTAAACACTGGGACAGGTAAATGTCAAAAATCTTGTGCAAAGTAAAGTTTTGCCAAAAAAATACCATAAACCATTCAGCCACAAATCAAATTCCCGGGCGAAGCCGGGTATATGAGCTCGTATTTATACTATATATATATGTATATATATATATATTTATATATATATATATATATATATATATATATATATATATATATAAAATTATAAACGTCCGATAATACTCTAGGTGTCCTAATTTTCTTTTGATTTTGACCAAAGCCGATATTTAAACGGTTTATGCAAAATTAAAGATCGAGTTCGTTAACAAAGGTGGGGTGGAGGGCTTAGTGGCGAATATCTCCATTAATATGTCGACTCAGAAAATTTCACATGACCAATCTTGTTACAAATTACATTTCCTACAACCCCGTACCTATTACAACCGTTCCCTATTACAAACGTTATCCCCTATTCGTTTTTTTATATCCTATATTAACGGAGATATTTACAATTTTTAGTAATCAGTCTTTAATTTATCATCAAGTAATCATGAAACATTCAATTTTCTAGTTTAAATATACAATAGGTTGCACGTATAGGGAGCAGAGAAAAAATCGCAATATCTCGATCATTATACTCTATTTCGGATTGAAAAATCATTATAAGCAATCTTGTTTACTAACCAAATTTGCGATTTGAATTTGGTTTAATACATTTATATATTACCTGGCGTATGTTCTATTGTTTAAGTGATCGCTTTATGACTTACTTATGTAAGGATACTACTCCCATCTAAGTGTATGATTTCAAAATCACTTTTTTTTTGGTTTCAGGAGCTTGGTAGATTCCATGGGACTTCGCTAGCGATGAAAGCCGCCCAGCCAGCTAACTTCGACCTGGTGAAGGGCGGTGTTCAGGAATTGGTCTTTGTCCCCGACGCTGTGCCTGTATTCGGGGCATCGCTCGAGAACTCACTCAGGATGGCACTCATGGCACTCGAAGTAAGAAATATACTCGATTACTCATAATAATAGTCTAATAAGAACAGCTCCGATAGTTGAATCCATGATAGTTGAAGCTTAAATATCTTAGGAATTAATGTTAAGGTCCGTTGCTGTACATATTTAATACGTGCATTGCACTTAGTAGTGCTACGTAGAATACGTACTTAGCATATTATAGGTCTCTTGACTGGCTTAAGTTTTACTTAGTACCGATCAAGTTAGGACTTAAGTTTTATTTTTAATAATTATACAAATTAATGCCTTTTAAGAAAACTATTCTTTAATTGATATATATTTATTTAAATTTCATCATTCTTACTGGACTAAAAACAAGTTTAAAATGACTTAATATACTATATTTTACATACATAAATACTATTTTTAATTAATTACTAATTGTTTATAGTAGTTCGTTTCTTCCAAGTTTGATAAATATTCATAACCTTTTTTTTTCTCTATCCTTAAACTAGGTAATCATGTTATGAAATTTTGAAAAGTCTTAGAAGATTCGACAGGGTATCAAAACATAGTCTTCAGTTAGCCTCCCCAAAAAGACCTATATGAGATAGATCACATTGATTTTCTATGAAGATAAGGATGAGGTAAGCTGTTCATGTAAGTTTAGACAGCTCGGATTGAACTAGTTCCTGTCAGAATAAATATTGAACGTTCTTTGTCTGAAACTGAATTGTTAGTTTTTGATAGCCTAAAAAAGCTCTCTAAGACAATCGAAATGAAATAATGAAGGTTTTAAAATTCCTGAAAGAAGGAAACCTACACAAAATACAGTGGTTCCTATTGACGCTATTTTACTGACAGTCCAACATATTCTCTAACAAAGCACGTAAATTTTATATTCAAGCTGCTCCTCAGTTGCAAATGTATCCCAAAATATTAACATAAATATTGACACATTAATGCATCTATGAAGAATGGTAGAAAACATTATGCAATATTTGCCGCATCGTAGTTGAGCAAGTGTGTCAAATTTTAAGTGGTTCTAAAAGTACTTTACAGATACGAGATATCATGGAACAATAAAACAATAAATGATTCTGCTTTCGATAATTTTAAAAATGAAGAAATTCAATACAAGCTCTTAGTTAAACATTGTTTGGAAAACATGTTTTCAAACATTTGTTTACAAACCAAGTGCTAAAAGTGAGCATACTTAGAGCTTTAAAGAAAGAAAGAAAAAAGGTTCAGCTTTTATATTTAAACGGTAAGAGTGTTACATAAAAAAAATCATATTAAAAATACGAATATCTACTTAGTGGCGTTGGAAAGTTAATACGATAAAAGTTGCCTATTTTTTTTTTCTTTGATCTTTGCTAATATTAAGCGGAGATATCTAAGTTAATTAATCTTTGGCTACTCGTGACTTGAAATAGCTGCTGGTTGCCATATTTTAGATAGAAGTTCGATAACGGGTTTTTTTTTCCTCCGTTGGGATCACTGAGCATAGATAGTAATCTGCTAACGGGATAATGGAAGCGACAATAGCATTGTTTATCGGCACTGCCTTTGATGTTGCACATGGCTCCCCAATTGGTCATCAGCCAGACACACACCATTCCTAATACACTCATGCTCGTTCGCCTTCCTGGGACTGATTTATTAATTCATTTATGTCTGGCCTCCTGTTGCTTATTAGCAGATTTCCCTTAAGGGAAATCAGCTATTGAGGTCGTACTCATGACGCGAGTTTTGAAAAATTTCCTCAAATGTCCATCGATCCTACCCAGGAGATGACGAAAATGAGGTCCGTTCAAAACAATATATATATATATATATATATATATATATATATATATATATATATATATATATATATATATATATTTGTCTGTTAACACTCTAGCGGTCGCAATTTTTGTTTGATCGTTACCACACTTCATATTTAAGCGTTTTACGTAAAAAGAGAGATCAAGTTCGTTAATGGCTGAAATCGGACCAGTGGGAGGGGGGATTTTTGAAAATTCATAATATCTCCGTTATTATGCGTCGGATCGAAATATTGCATAAAATTAATCTTATTGTAAATTAAATTTACTATAAATATTGTTATATACATTTATTCTGTATCTTGAATATTAACCGAGATATTTGCATTTGTATTGTGTGTTGGTCGACGGAACCCCGCCATGTTCCGGACTCTCCGCCGAGAGCTCTGGTGGCCGTTTCCAGAACTATTCGTCCCTCGTGAATAGGTTTGGAGATCCCTTCCTACTACAGCTGTTATTAGGCGTATTTCTCTATTTTAAAACTTCACATGGGAAATCTGCTTAGTATACGCAGCCTCTGCGTGACGGACTTTTTTTTTATTAGAAAATTTCCTCAAAGGCAAAACAGGTATTGAAATAGTACTCATGGCGCGATTTTCTAAACATTTCTTCAAATGTCTATTCATCCTATGTGATGTTCCAAATAACGTCTGTTCAAAATTATATTGTTGTTGTATATTGTTGAAAATTAAATGGCTCTACTATTCAAGGCGTGATTGGGGAGTGCGGAGGGGTTCAAAGAAGTGCCGCTAATTGGTGGAAGGCACTAGTCCCTTCCAGTCCTTCTTGGAAGAGCCTCGGTCACATCCTGCTTCTCTATTTAAGCCTGTACAGCTCGACCTAGTGGAGCCGGCAGAATCTAATTAGGGCCCGCCGTGCCTATCTTCCTGGAACTTCTGGACCTTTCCTTGGCTAGCCCCTTCTACAGGCATTTATAAGAGACCCTGCCAGTACCTCAGTTCAGTTTACGCTCAGATGTCTTGATGGTCACATCGGTGCTACAGTGCGACTTAGTGCAGTGCGGTAAAGTGTTTTTATAAGAACAGTGTTGTGCCGTGACTGTAAGTAACAGTTTAGTGCCGTGTTTAAGACAGTGCAGTGCCGTCGTTTTATGTGAATTTCAGTGACCGTGAGTGAATTATTGGACTGTGTAATCTGAAGGACAGTGACACTATCAGTGTAATATTGTGAGTAGTAATAATTAACCAAGAGTATTGTACATTGTGAAATAAATTGTGCAGTGATAAACTGTGAAACTTGTGTGTGTTTAATTTTGCAATCCAAAAGAACTCTTATTACTGGTTTTGTAATAAAACGTAACAATATATTCATATGCATACACTTCTCTGTTTCCGCTCTAGCGGTCGCAATATTTTTTTGATTATTACAAACTAGATATAGTGTTACAATTAAAACTGTCGATCAACTCCATTAAAGGTTGAAATTTAACAGGGGGCGAGAGGGGAGTTATTATTATTATTTATTAACGTCCACTTTTTGCAACTAAGGCTAATTGGGACGGGTTATCTACAGGTTACCACCCTTTTCTAGCCAGGGTGGGACTTAGGATGTTATTTAATTAATTCCGTCACTAAATAATATCCTTTGCCCAGGCGAGAACCGATCTCACTACTCTAGGTTTACCATGTGAGATTAAGGACAACGCTTTAACTCACAGCGTTTTTAGAGTTGGGGAAAAAATCAAAATATCTCCGTACCTAAGGTTCGAATCGAAAAATCGTATAACCAACCTTTTTGCAAATATGATGTTCTATAAAATGTTATTCTATCTCAAACTTGAATATTAGCCGAGATCAGGATCAATAAAAATGGCCTTGTCCTCTACTATTGTTTTAATTTATGAAAAATACACTTTCAGTGTAAGCGCTCCATCATCAGTGACTGGTGGCAAACAAAAACCTTCTGAACATCATGCTGATCATCATGACGCATACTTATGGTTTTAATTTTTATTGGTTCATTATTTTTTTTATTATTAATTTTTATCCTGTACACGTTTTGTTTTTTCTTGTTTTGCAAAATTGTTTACACTGTTGAGCGTGCTATGTTTTTATATTTTGTCTTAAGGCATTTGTTTTTCGGTAAGCACTGATGATGTAGCGCTGACTCTGAAAGTCCACATTACATTAATTGAAACACTAGTAGAGGTCCTAGGCATTTTTGTTGTTCCTAATCAATACGTTCCCCTTTCAAAATTCGTTATCTTCCGTAAACTTCAACCTTTAGTCAGCCCGCTTTAACAATAAACAAATATATCATAAAACGACTTTTTCCAAATATTGTTTTCAACCGATCTTCACAAGACGAAACGCATGCAAACACGTATTATTTTTCACTGATAAAGATTTTATCTCTTGACTCAACAATTTTTATTTTATCTATACCATTTTTGATATTTAACAGCGTCGTTCAACACAATCATATCCGTTAATGTCTTTAATCGGACCAAGAATATTTAGAGGGGGAGGTGGGAGGTTGTACGAAAATGTCGTACCAAAATGAATATCATCATTATTATGAGTTGGATCGAAAAATATTATTGAACCAAATTTATGGCTATGGATTAAAGACTTCATACTCGTCTCCAGGTGGTGAGCCATGGTGTCACCGAAACTAGTGGCTCAGTGAGAACTCGATGGCAACTTATTGTATATTTCCATTTTAAAAAAAAAAAAACTGAAAGGAAAAATGTCACACCCAACGAGAACGTATAACATTTTTGAGAGCTCTTCTTTTAAATATCAAAAATAACTTTTTACTTTTTTGATATATATATGGAAGTACTAAGATCAATAAATACTTGAGATAAAATATAGAAATGGGTCAATGTCACCCCTATTAAATCTTCAATTCAAAAATAATTAAATTGTATTATATTGTGAATCATATTGAGGAAAATAACAACTTTAATTTTTAGATATTATGTAACATTTATATCACAAGGATACTCTTATCTTATGTCTATGCCAAATGGTTTTGAAAGTGACTGATTTTTGGCATTGCCAAAATTCCTTTGAAACAAACTTTGAGTATATTTTTGATAGGTAAAAAGTAACTTTAATTTTTCCTTTTTGATAACAGGTGTATCGAGCAGCCGGCGAGACTGTAATCCAGGAGGCTGTCCACAAGATGCAGATTCTTCGGGGGTCGGTATTCCAGAAGATGTTGGCTCTGGTTAGGCCGAGGGAACCTCTAGCGGTTATGTGCCACGGTGATTTCTACATCAACAATATGATGTTCAAGTATATGATTTTTTTTTTTAAAAAAAGACTATTACTAAGATATAAAAATTATATTGTAAAGAAACATTAACTGTACATCACATATTGACTAACTGTCGACGAAGAGACAATTTAGACATACCACATGACTTACAGGAACATTTGACCGATAAAAGTAATTACCTAGACTCAATCATTAAACACCTAAAAGACATTAATATATACAACACACTATAATCTACAATTTCCACACACACACTACTCCTCACTTCTTTCCTACATTAACAGGGTGTATAAACATTAATTTTATTTATTGTTATTTTAATTTTATTTTTTGGTTTCCCTTTTCCTTCCTTTATTTATTTATTCATTTTTTTTGGTTTTCTCTTTTCCTTATTATATTATTATTATTTTTATTTAATTCTCTCCCCCCCCCCCAGTCGATCATAAATTTTCATTTATATTATTTTCACCACCCTGATGTTTCCATACAATATTGTTTGTTTCATATAAAAATGGCATTCCAATGAACCTATCAAAAACCGCCTTAGTTCACTCCTTTTACGTTTCCTTCTCTCTATTTTTTTTTTTTTGCTATTCGCTTTTTTGTGCACGATTTAATTATGAGTAAATCTCCGGTGGTGCGGAACTCATTTAAATAAATAAGAATTATATAGGCAAAAAATGTCTTCATAGCAAAAGTCCGCCACGCAGGGGCTGAGTAAACTAAGCAGATTTCCCGAGTTCGGGTATAACACTTGTGATCTCGTATCACCAAGTATTCTATATCTATATTTAAAACCCGATGAGTAGAAGGGGTGGAGGGGAGAAAAAAAGAAAGTACAAATAACTCGCTTAATACGCCAGTTACCAAAAAATGCATAGAACAACAATTGTAGTAAACAAAATTTTAACAAGATTAATTATATAACAAATATCGACTTCACCATATCGAAGAAGATTTTCTAATCCCCTCTCTCTAAACCAGCACTATTCTAGGCCCAATTTCAGACAGCAAATATGATCTTTAGTGTTAACAGAAACGGCTAAATATCGAATGTATGGTATAGATCGAATAAACATTCTTCAGTAAAGAACGAAAATTTTTAATAAATGACGTATTTGAATGTGGTATTTACCCTTGTAATGAGGTTGTTCATTATATAACAGCTAATAGCTAATATGACATGAGTATGAGTGAGGGTTTACTGACGCCCGAAAACTAAAAAATGAAAATATCTCGGTTAATATTCAATATAGAGAAAACATGTATATAACAACATTTATAGGAATTTACATTTGCAATAAGATTGGTTCTATATACTTTTTCGATCGGACGCATAACAACGGAGATATTTCGAATTTTCGAAATTCTCCCCCTCTAAACCTACCCCTTCCATTTGTCCGATTTTAGCCATTAACGAACTTGATCTTTATTTTTTTCATAAAACGTTTAAATATCGAGTTTGGTAACGATTAGACAAAAATTGCTACCGCTAGAGCGTTAGTAGGTAAATATATACAATTTTGAACGAACCTCATTTTCTTCGTCTCCTGTGTAGGATCGATGGAAATTGGAAGAAATTTTTCGAAAATCCCATCATGAATACAACTTCAATAGCTGATTTCCCCCAAGGTAAATCTGCTAAAAGGCTTGACTGCATAAATTGTGAAATGTGAACAAGCAACAGGTGCGTTCTTCAAATCAGCAAGTGATCAGTTTGCTATTTCAACTGCCTGCACATACCACTGTCCTCCTTCGCCATTGCTCAAAGTCTGTTCTAAATACTCCGCTCACAATAAAAGCTTCAGCAGGTTCTATATGGAGCTTCTGTTTGGCTGTAACCCTTCCCAAGTAAGTGGGGTGTGTGTTGCATCAGAGCCTCCTCATTGCATCTCATTTGAATAAACACAATATCGGACCCGGAACAATGTCATTCATACTCTTCCTGGCATGATCTTGTAGTTCCCATTCAATCACGAAGCCGAATACGTGCTCCGCCGGTAGCTCTTTCTCAACTTCTCGTGGAAGCGGTGTTTGTCCAAATTCCCCCACTAACAAGTACTTCCTCTTCCTTCGATTAAGGTCAACTTAAAATAAAATAATTTTTATAACAGTTCGAAAAAATCTGACAGAGAGAGTATTTATTTTTTGATTCAATACATTTAATTTCCCACATTTAAAGTAAATATAATAATAATAGATGCTTATATGTCAACAACGACTTGATACAATCTCTTTCGGAGACGGCTGGAAGTTTGGTGTCCAATGTTGTAGGGGGCTGCTCTACTCGACTTTGGTAGATACCTACTCACTTGTTGATCAAGCTGTTGTGAGATGATTACTTTTTTATTTATTTATATAGGAGCACCCGCATCTTGATTCGGCTCACAAGTTTCAAAAATGAAAACAAAATTATAGAAAAATAACAAAAACTGAATAACAAATAAAAAATTAAATACAACAAATAATTGGTGAATACTAGTAATAAAGACAATTAATAAACATAAGACATAAACAAACATAAATAATCATTAGATAAACAAACATTAGACTAGTAATAAGGACAATAATTTAAAATGGTTTTAATTAAAAAAAATATGTTATTCCTATATACTAGTACATTTATATTATTATTTTATTTATTTAGTTTTGTGCTAACATAGCGATGGTGATTATATATATATTTACTCTTTCATGTGCTTATCTTTTTTTTGTACTTTTATATTATGGAAAATATTTCTTTAATATCTGATTCTTTCTCATATCCGTACTTTGTCCAAAGAATATAATACAAGTTAACCCTTTTAAATCTTTTTAGGTATGCTGTCGACCTATTCTATTTTGTATTATATGCATTTGTAAATGTTCATGTGTTTTAGATATGTTAGTATTTGTGGAATATATCGGCTGCTGTCAGTTAATAGTTTTCTCGTTGGATGCAGTCTGTCAATATGTGTTTAATTGTAAGGTGTTTGTTGCAGTATTTGCATATAGGGTTATCGGTCCTTGTCATTAAGTGTCTATGTGTATTGCATGTGTGGCCGATCCAGAGGCTGGCAAGAGCTACTTCCTCCCGTCTAGTACTCCTATGGCTCGATGGCCACTCCTTAAAAGTACTTTTGATACTCCTTAATACTTACTACTTAATAGTACTTTTGATAAAGGAGGCGATGTCTGAACTCTCGCTGTAGTTGACAATTTCTCACAAAACATGGAGCAGTCCGGAGGGCTTTATTTTGAAAAGTTTCAGTAAGGTCTAAGGTTCTTGGAGGGAAAACATTTGTTGAGAAGGAACGAATGGAATATCATCATTCCATAAATAGGTTGTGTAGGACTTATGAGTTATTGTAAAATCCCCAAATTTTAATGGTCTTATAAGCCCTTCACCTAAAAACGCTTTTTGAGGAATTTTCCCAGATCATTTTTGAGTAAATATTTCATAACCAGAAATCAGAAATTTAGTAAAGCTAAATACCCTTTTCGTGGATTTTACACAAAAATGATTTAAAGACTCCAAAGATACTAGAAAGGATTATTTTATCCCAGATAAACGCATTTTTGTTGGAATATAAATTTTACATAGCTCCATGATATTGAACTTAGGCCCACAATTCGAACAATGTTTCCATCCAGCTAAATTTGGCCGTCCAATGTTCTCATATTTTCTGTAATTACTTTAATTTGAAACGTTCTATAAAAAATAGTACCCTATATTCATTTTATGTATATATATATATAATTTTTCAGGCTACAATGCTGGGGAATATTTTCATTGCGAGAAGTTCGGCTATCTGCTTCAGCGGTTTGAATTTTCAGTGGCTTACAAATTTTCATTAGGGTTTGTTATAATGGCTTTCCACGTTTCCGAGAGTTGACACCGTCCACACCGACATTAACAAGAGAACAAATACAATAAAAGGCGTGGACGGTGTCATCCTCTCCGAAACGTGGAAAGCCATAATAAAAATCCTAATCATATGATTTAACCAAGTAACTATTCTTATTAATAAAACTGCCTGACGTACGATTTTCGAAAAATTTCCTCAAATGCCCAGGAGATATAAATATATATTGTATATATATATATATATATATATAAATATATATATATATATATATATATCGTATGTTAAAGCTCTAGCGATGGCAATTTTAGTTTATTCCTTTGATCGCATGCTCGATATTAAAACGTTTTATGTAAAACTAAAGTTCGAGGTCGTTAATGGGGGGGGGGCAGGGGTTAGTGGGTGAATTTCGAAAATCTTCATTATTATGCATCGTATCGAAAAATGATGAAGGAGCAATCTTATTGCAAATTTAATGTTCTATAAATGATGTTATACATGTTTTTTCACTATCCTGATTAATAACCGAGATTTTTGTATTTTATAAGTTTTCTACCTTCAGTAGACCCCCACTCCAACTCATGTCATATTCAAAATAAAAATTTTATTTTATGAACCACATAATTGGACGCCTAAATACGAAATATTATTCTCATTGAACTTTTACGTTTTACGATAAATGCAAATACGTGATGCACTTTGGAAAGCTGCTTGGTTAATGCAGTGTCCTGAGTGACCGACTGTTATTATATTCTAATAGACTAAACAGAAATGTGAATGTACTTCGGGTATTTAAGGGATTTTTTTTTCAACTTCATAAATAAAGCATCCTCCTTTACACGATTTAGTAAATTATGTTATTTAGAGGTTCACCATCACCTTCCTCATTCCTATCACCTCAGATGTGTGGCATAAAGTAATAAATACATATAGTGGAGTTTTCAAATAGTTTTGTCTTTAATATTAATTAAAATTTCCTCTTTTCCCAGGTACAACGAGAAAGAAGAAGTGGAAGAAGTGATCTTCGTCGACCTGCAAGTGTGTCGGTATGCCTCTCTGGCCACTGACATCCTGTATTTCCTCTACTCCAGCTTACAACCAGGAGTAGTAGATCTCTACCACGATGATCTCATTGAGGTTTATCTCTCGGCTCTCAACCAACAGATGGCGTCTCTAGCTCCCTTTGCCAAGCAGGTAAGATAACTTCGTCTACTCTGATCAAAATGGCTTTTCCTTAACACCCAATCGCAAACATTAATATTTTAAGCAAAGTGTATCACTTTCAGGAGTAAAACTCTTAAACTATGTAATCTATTAAGAAATATTCTTTGTTTAACTTTATGTTTTGTATCCTCCATATCTGAAGGAGAGTATTATACACAAGATGAATACTATTCAAAATGTTTAATTATAAAAAAAAAAACTACAAAATATTTATCATGAAAATCTGATAAAAACATTTATGATCAGGTATTCTAGCAGATTTCCCTTAATAGAAATCAGCTAACGAGGTCGTATTCATGTCGTAATTTTCGAAAATGTTCTTCAAATATACATCCATCCTACCCAGTGGATAACATAACCAGAGTTGACATAAATGAGGGCCCTCAAAATTAGATTTACATGTTAATAAGACCAGGGGGAGGGAAGTGTTAAAGTCCCTGCCTTTTGTCTTTTCAAAAATTCCAAATATCTCCGTTATTATGCATTAGATCCAAACATTGAATAGAAACAATCTTTTTGGAAATGTAATGTACTATCTGTAGTTTATCCTGTATTCTCTATATTGAATGTCAACCGAGATATTTTCATGTTTTAGTTTTTTAACCATCTGAAACCCCCAGTCCTACTCTTATTAACAAATAAGCTGTTATGCCAATGTTAAATTCCAAATGTTGTTTTAATTGAACTTTTTCTTCGTGAGATACATGCAAATTCTTTGTGTGATGACGTGAGCAATTAAGATTTTACGTTCTTGTTTCGAAAATGCGATTTTGATCTATACCATAGCCGAAATTTAACCGTTTCAGTCAACACTAAAGATAATATTTGTTAATTTTTAAATTTTGAAGCTAGAATAGTGGAGGTTCAGAAGGAGGAATTAAAAAATTCAAAATATCTAGGTTGTAATGACCCCGGATCGTAAAATCCTTATAAAACCAATCTTGCTAAACAATTGATGGTCTACAATTTTTGTTATAAGTTTTTTTTTCCCTACCCTTCTACTCATTCATCGGTTTTTACATATAAGTAGAAAAAATAAGTAGTGAGACTAGATCACAAATGTGATATACCAGCACGTGGGAAATCTGCTCAGTTCACGCAGCCCTTGCCAGACGGACTTTTTCTCTTTAAGATGAAAGTGTTTCATTATTTATAAAGCATGCCATCCTTTAATAAATTTAAGAGAAATAACAAAACATGTCAATAAAGTATTAACATTATTTAATTGATAGATTTTATAAAAATGTGATCATCGAATCTGAGCTAATTTTACAACGAATGTATATTTAAGTGTAAATGCCACTCAATATTATCTAAAGAAATTAATTTGAGACATAATTAGTAACTTTTTTTATAGAAAACATAGGTGCTTGGCTTATATTATTTTGTTATATTAACATTAATGGGAATAAATAAATTTCATTTCAATAGGAATGATTTTGATTGTTACCATGTATTAAACAATTTGTGGTGTTTTTACATTCTTTCTCTACTCGATTTGCTTTATTCGCCAGGATATGTCACCATTGATTAAATGCCATTTCGTGTTCGAGGAAATGGATACACCAAAACCATAATTCGAGACGTTTTCTATTTCTATTCTTAAGTTTAGTTGCGGGTAAAAATGAGCTTAGCGTGTTGTATAAGGGGGACTTTAAACTGCCAATAGTATTGCCAAGGCATCATCAAATTTTTACAACACAACTTAAATAACAGTGTGAGCTCAAAGAGAGAAATTATTTTTCCACTCATCACTTATCTCCATCACTATAACAGTCGGCATTCGGTCTTTATTGTGCAGAAACTATGAACCTCAATAAGCGTGAAGTATTTGACTACGTTTATTGTTTGTGCTACAGCCGACGATGGAATGTTTGATTATTGTTTAGTGAGTGAGACACGAAAACCATGAACGATTGTAGGTAATTGCAAAAATCAATTATTATGAAACGCCTATGAACCTAAGACACTTCGTGACGAATAACTCAATTTGCCTTTAGCTATGTTTCCCACTAAACCTATCGTAAGACGTAATATAAATTTATTTTTCAATTGCAAAACAAGTATAGGTTTTTCATTATGTTCCCTGTACATTTAATAAAATAAAACTATTTTTTTTCTTGTTTTTATCGTTTTTCTTCTTCAAGGAGAGGTTAGATATATCAAATAAAATCAAATGAAGTACATATTTACATAAAATAGTTACTCATTTACAGACTAATAAACGAGTTTATGTGTTGCCATTATTGGCTTTTAAGTTATAGAATGTTTGCAAAGTTAATTGAACCGAAGTAGAAAGGGAGAGAGAAACGCTAATTATCCTTCATTCAGTTTTTTAAAGCTCTACATGTGTTCCATCTTCAATGAAACAGACGACGAAACCATACGTTCTCTACCTTTCAAGAGGCCTCCCCATGGTGCTGCCATCTATGTGCCAGCCCTGGGAACTCCCAAGAGCAAACACCAGCTGTTTGCAGAGAACAAAAGTAGTCGAAGAAAAAAAAGAGACTAGAAGTCAGTCTAATTCTTCTTGAGAGAGCACACTCGTTCATAAAAGAAGTATTTTATTTATTGTTATTACGCCCCAACAAAATGGCTAATTAACTAGAATTCAAGCCAAGTCATCCCGGCAGATTAACCATGTGGGAAATCTGCTTAGTTTACGCAGCCCCCGCGTGACGAAATTTTTGATTTGAGAGTGGGCTGTGTAGGGTGAGAGATTAGACTATAATTGTGAGGCAAGAGCCAATATAACATATATTAAGGTACTGTACAAGAGTATGGGAAGGGGGGGGGTAAGCCTATTTCAGGGACATTTTAGGGTTAGTTTGTAGCAATGCTTGAAGATGGGGACTTATCTGCATCTGATGGAATCGGTGCTTATATATTGGAGAAATGGTTATAATTGACTTGAGCATGTGGGGCTTGAGTTTAATGATTTTAAATGTGAGAACTCCCACAATTTATTCATGTTATCCGTAGTTTGTCTCCACTCCTTCCCCGCTTCTCAGCGAAATCACCCGACGGGCCCTTTTGCGTTTACTCGCTCATTTTAGGATTTGTTTTCACCTGAGATGAGAAGCTGTCTTTACTTTCTGCTGCAATCGGCTTCCATCTTCTTCTTGGATCTTCTTGCCCTTTTCTGTCAGCCCCCCTCCATGCTTGATGCCCTGGCAGCGAAGTCCCCAGTCCCAGTGGTCCTCGTAAAAATGAGAGGACGCCGAGTTACGTCATTAACTTCGGACTTCAATCTTCCGCGAGCAATTACATTACAAAACGCCTTGTTCGTCATCACAGCTGATTCCAGATTAAAATTCATATTGGCAAGACTTCACATTAGTCTTTATAATCACACCTTGCAATTAGTTGAAAATCTCTGACTTTTGCAACTAATGGCAGCTTAAAAAAGTCCGTCACGCAGGGGTTGCGTAAACTAAGCAGATTTCCTACGTGAAGTTATAAAATAGAGAAATCTCCATACGAGACCCGAACAGTTACGGCAAAGGGCCGAACTAGCTTTTGGCTGGAAACTGTCATCCATTATCGGCCCGAATTTAATAAAAATGCAAATATCTCGGTTAATATTCAAGATAGAGAATAAATTAATAGAACAATATTTATAGCGAATTTAATTTAGAATATGATTGGTTCTATACAATTTTTTGATCCGACGTATGGTAACGCAGATATTTCAAATTTTTCCTCCCCTCTAACTCCCCCCCCCCCCCGATTTCAGCCGTTACCGAACTTGATCTGTCTTTTTGCATGAAACGTTTAAATATCGAGTTTTGGTAACGATCAAACAAAAATTGCAACCGCTAGAGCTGTAACAGACAAATATATTTATATATACAAAATGTTGAACGGACCTCATTTTCATCATTTACTATGGATCGATGGACATTTGAAGAAAAATTTCGACGTCATGAGTACAACCTCAATAGCTGATTTCCCTTAAAGGAAATCTGCTAATAATACAATATGATTTGAACTAAAGTCCACAGAGCTATCAACTTTCCCCTGGACCAACTAGACCTAAGCTGATCCACATAAACCTTTCAACCACTAGGATTATAAGATGGAGTCAACGCTCTACAAGGGCACATGTTGACGTGGCGAGTGAACTATGAGAGCGCGGTAGGATACATACAAATTTATCCGAATAGTGGAGAAAATACGCAGTTTATTCATCTAGTTCTTTAGGATTATTTTTCTCCATGGAAAATGTTTCAAAACTTTTTTGCGGGAGAGAGAATGGAAGGAGCCCAACATGGAAGGGGTTAAGAGATTGCTGCTCGGAAATCCATATAGGGAGAGCTACTTTCTGAAAGTCTAAAAATCGTCACTTCACGCAATTCGGACCACTTTCAGTAACTTAAAATCGTCTGGTTCCCATATGGGCTTAAAACTTTTATAGATCCCTTTCACGTTTCGGGATTGTGCTTTGCAGTTATACGAGCCTTTCGCAAAGGGAAAAGTGTAGCACAGAGATCAACGTTCATTATAACATAATGCATATCACAATAATTGCAGAACTTCAATAATTTATCAAGAGTGAACCTATAACATTTTACACATAATAACTGGGATATTTTGAATTTTCGGCCCCCTCCCCTCCCCCCTTTTAAACCCCAATTATCTCAGGTCCGATTTCAGACAATGACAATTATGATCTATAGTGTTGACTGAAACAGTTAAATATCGAGTGTGGAATAGATCAAATAAACATTTTCCAGTAAATAACGAAATGACTTAATTGATTTGCGTGTAACTCACAAAATAAAAGTTCAATGAAAACCTGATGATAAACTGGTTCATGACATAACAGCTTATTATTAATCTGACATGAGTAGGAGTGGGGGTTTACTGATGATCGAAAACTTTAATTTCGAAATATCCCAATATTCAATATAGAGAAAAAACTTACAGAAAAAAGAGCATCCAGCAATAAAGGGATCATGAGGAAATTTTCATTCACACCAATGAAATAATGAGTGGTAAAAATTTCACTCAAGGCCCAAGATTTTAGATAGCCATCCCTTCATAGCCTGTAGTCTGCATAAACTGAGTAATGAAATGGATTGGCCAGTACTTATTAAAGTTGTAGTCTGCATATATATTTAGATTTGAATCCACAACGGAAGGATCAAAAAGGTCAAACACCTCCACTCTTAATACTTCTTTATTACAGGCAAAGTACTTTCGGGGCGAACCGTCCCATCATCAGTGCTCTGTGGCACAACATTTATACTTCAACGGGGTTCGCCCCGAAAGTACTTTGCCTGTAATAAAGAAGTATTAAGAGTGGAGGTGTTTGACCTTTTTGATCCTTCCGTTGACGATGGACCTCCACCAGCCAGCACAAATCCAGAGTTAGATTTGAATGTTGACTTATGTATGCTCATATGTATTTTTATCACGCGAAGATTTAAAATAGATAAATTTACATACTAACACCTCCGTGAATATTGAGTAAATACAAATGATAATGAGAAATGATTCAGTTAATTTTCATTTTAATAATCTACTCAACGGAAAGCATCTAAATCGTAGAAAAAACAGGTCAGCCGACCTTTTACAGCTGAATAGAAAGATTGAAATATTCTAGGTCGGAAAGAAAAATACTAACTGAAACCTAACTGACTATAATATATTAATTTTATTGAAAAATATTAACTATAGCTAGTGCTGTAATTTATAATGAAAAAGAATAATTTTGATCTCAATCACAAGGAAAAGAAAGGGGGTGAGGAGTCAACAAAACGTATTTGCGTATATCTCACAAAGTAAAAGTTCAATGAACACAATATTTGGTATTTAACCTTGGAAAGTAGTGGTTCATGATACAACAGCTTATTATTTATATGACATGAGTAGGAGTGGGGGTTTACTGATGGTCGAAAACTTTAATTTCGAAATATCCCAATATTCAATATAGAGAAAAACTTACAGAAAAATATTTGTATAACAATACATCTGCAATAAGATTATTCTAAACAATGTTTCAATCCAAGTCGTGATAACGGAGATATTTTGAATTTTCGAAATTCTCTCCCTCGGAACTCACCCTTCCTCTGGTCCGGTTTCAGCCGGTTCAAGTTAATGAACATGACTTTAATTTTTACATTAAACGTTTAAATTTTGATTTAGGTAACGATATATACATATATATATATATATATATATATATATATATAGCTTTGAACGAACATCATTTTCGTCATCTCCTGGGTAGAATCAATGGACATTTGAGGAAATCTCCCCCCCCCCTTATCTTTAGAAAAACCTGCTAAAAAATCTGATGTAGGCACTACAAGACTTCCTTGTACCCCATTAACGCAAATAAACAATACTGATCGAAAAATGTCATTGAAAGTAAATTTTTATACTTTTCAATTTGATAAATAAAAAAAGGTCCTAGACAACTTTTTGTTCAATCTCTAATGCGTACAGAGAAATTTTAATTATTCTATATTTAATTTTCTTACGCCAGTCAGTCAATTTCGATCAAAAGAGAGCTTGACAAGAATACGTTACAACAATTCCAAATATGGACTTCCAAAATTCTGAAGCTAACCATTTTTGAGTTATACGTGCTGACGTACTACTAAACTAGTAAAATGGGCAAATGGGGGTCTAACAGAAAATTTCGTGGAATTTTAGCAATTAAAAATTTTAGAGATTACAAAATTGCTTTACTTTCCACAAGGCTTTCAAAAACGTATCCAAAAAGTATTTAGCCAGCAGAAGAGGTTTGTAGGTTCTTCTTAACCCTGTTATCGAACTTAAATTAAATTTCTTAAAAATACTTGTCCTTCGTAAAATATTTGAAATTGGCTACAGTTGATGTTTTTTTTCAGTCAAATTATTTATAACAAGGATTTTCCCACCCAAACAGTTTAAATCTGAATTCTGAAAACTGAATAAATACACCAAAATGTTTATATATTTAATCCAAATCCATGGAGGACTTTGCATCCAAGTCCAATTGGTTATCCTCCAAGTTCTCTTTATTTATGAAGACCTCAACAAATTTTTAGTATGATGTACCTATAAATGTACTATTTATCTTGCTTAATTGTAATTTGTAATGTAATAATTATCTTGCCTGTTAGAGACGATAATAGTTGGGAATAGTAGCTCCAACGGCCATTTATTATTCTTGTTGGAATCCACGGATTCTTATCAAAATTTTTAAACTGAAATGTGAACTATAAGGACACTTATTGAAGACAACGGACCGTAAAAATAAAATAGCTTCTGGAATTAAATTATTAAATAAGCAATTTTAGTATATGTACCACCAGTGCGAATACAACACCTAGAGTGACTAGTTCGATTCCCGTCTGGGCATTAGGAATTTATTTAGTGACGGAATTCATTAAATAAAATCCTTAGTCCCACCCTGGCTAGAAAAGGGTGGTAGCCTGTAAACAACCCGTCCCAATTATCCATAGTAGCATAATAAATAATAATATTAAAATAAATAAAAAAAGTCCGTCACGCAGGGGCTGCGTAAACTAAGCAGATTTCCCTCGTGAAGTTTAGTAATAGATAAATATACATACTGCTAACACAACACCGTGAATAAATGCAAACGGAAATAAGAAATGTTTCATCCAATTTCAATAGCCTGCCGACAGGAAACGTTAGGTTAGAAATGTAAACAAACTGGTCCCGCCTCAACACCGGAAAGAAAAACAATTACTGAAATATATCAGAATATAACAAATTAATTTTATTGAGAACTATTTACTATATCTACTAGTGTAATTTAATAATGAGTCAGGAATAATTGTTATCTCAATCAATAAAATTTTAGTAGTCCAAAACTTTAAGATGGGGGGGGGAGTCACCAGTGGCATATTTGCATGTATCTCGTATAATAAAGGTCTCTTGAATACAATTTTTTGTATTTAAACTTCCAATAATGTGATTTATTATGTATCTGAGTATTGTTTACGTAACATGAGTTAGAAGTGGCGGTTTGGTGAAAACTGAAAAAATGCAAATATCTCGGTTAATATTCAAGAAAGAGAATAAATGTATATAACAATATTTATAGTAAAGGTAATTTGTAATAAGATTAATTGTGTATAATTTTTCGATCCGACGTATAGTAACGGAGATATTTCGAGTTTTCGAAACTTTCTCCCCTCTAAACCACCCCCCTCCCACTGGTCCGATTTCAGCCGTTAATGAACTTAATCTTTCTTTTTACATAAAACGCTTAAATATGAAGTTTGGTAAGGATTAAACAAAAATTGCGACCGCTAGAGCGGTAACAGACAAATATATAGAGAGGTAGATAGATAGATAGATAGATAGATAGATAGATAGATAGATAGATAGATAGATAGATAGATAGAGCGATAGATAGATAGATAGATAGATAGATAGATATATATATATATATATATATATATATCTCTATATATGTAATATATATATATATAGATTATATATATACAGTTTTGAACGGACCTCATTTTCGTCATCTACTTGGTAGGATCGATGGACATTTGAAGAAAAATGTCGAAAATTCCGTCATGAGTACAACCTCAATAGCTGATTTCCCTTAAGGGAAATCTGCTCAAATGCACATTGCCTATTGCAGTTCCATAACCGGTCTCCAAGCGAATTCTTCACAAACGGTACTATTGAGCCGCCTCCCTTTGTTGGAACCGACTTACGTCGATGAATTGCAGTAGCGCAGTTCATTGAACTACTAATGGATACAGAACGATTCTTTTGACCTTAAGAATCCGGAACTCCGGGATGAATGGAAAAGGAAGTTTGCTTAAGAGATCATATGTTCAAGTAAAAGAACATTACTGTCATTTTCCATGGATTTTCCACTAAACGTTTTTCTTTATGTAACCACACAAGTTGCTAACAGCGAGAGCTTATTACGAGAACGAATTACTCTTCTTCCTTAACTTCCAAGTTATCACAAGCCCATCCAAGTAATAACTATGATTTATATGGCCTCGAGAAATAATTTACAATTATAGCTAAAAAACAATTATCGGTGCATAATATCTAGCTTTTATAAGAATAAAGCCACTTGTGTTTTTTTTGTTGTGTGCTAATAGGCTTCCTATGATTCCAGAACTACCTAAGTATATACAGCAAATATTACAATTGTACCTAAAATAATGAGGCGAACAAATGGGCTCAGATTCAGCGACCATGATAAAAAATGTTGAATTTCACTGCATTATTTAAAAAAAAAAAGTCCGTCACGCAGGGGCTGCGTAAACTAAGCAGATTTCCCACGTGGTTTTGCAATAGAGAAATCTGCCTAATTACAACTGCAGTAGTAAGAAACCTCTAAACCTAAAACATTATTTAGGGCGTAATAACCCAGTAGTTTCTAGCCCCAAAAAACAGTCACCTAACCTCTAAACCTATTCACGAGGGACGAATAGTTATGGAAACGGCCACCAGAGCTCTCGGCGGAAAGTCCGAACATAGCCTACTGGCGACCACACGCAGAATACAAATGCAAATATCTCGGTTAATATTCAAGATACCGAAAAATGTATAGAACAATATTTATAGTAAATTGAATTTGCAATAAGATTTATTCTATACACTTCTTCGATCCGACGCATAATAACGGAGATATTTCGACTTTTTGAAAATCCTCCCCTCTAAACCCCCCCCCTCCCACTGGTCCGATTTCAGCCATTAACAAACTTGATCTTTCTTTTCACATAAAACGATTAAATTCCGAGTTTGGTAACGATCAAACAAAAATTGCGACCTCTAGAGCGGGACCAGACAAATATATATATATATATATATATATATATATATATATATATATATATATATATAAACTGTATACATATATAGATATATATATACAGTTTTGAACGGACTTCATTTTCGTCATCTACTAGGTAGGATCGATGGACATTTGAAGAAAAATGTCGAAAATTCCGTCATGAGTACAACCTCAATAGCTGATTTCCCTTAAGGGAAATCTGCTAAAACAAAAGTAAATGACGAATAATCATATTGCATTTACGTATGAAATTCCATTGAAAATACTATGTCACAAAAGTTCAATTAAAGTACATGACTATGTCAAAGAGACGGAGAAGAAGGAAGAAATGTAACAAAACTAATTTGGGACACCAATGACCCTCTGATTCGTACAATATTGTATCATTGTAATTAAATAAAAAAAAACATTTATTTCATATAATAATATATAAAGCAATAATACTATTTTAAATTTCATTTATTGCCAATTTACATTTTTTTTAAAAAGACATGAAAAAAAGGAGATGTAACTCGTAATCAATTTGAAAAGTTAGATCATCATAATTAGAACGTCATTCCTCAGTCATTTTCGAATTAAATAAATATCTCTTTCTACTTTTTTAGAGAGTGCCAAACGAGATACTTCAATAAAGGCATTCAATATCAAAGCATCATCATCAAAATGTTTTCAAGCCTCCAAACGTTCTCTCACCTCAATCGGAAACTAAAACGAATTTTATAAAAGTCACTATGGTTGACAGATGGGAATTACAACTTAACAAACACATGCCAGATTTTCCTAATATGATAACTTGAAAAACTTATGGTTCGTCAGGTGCAAAAACAGAACTAGAAATGTCCTTGTCAGGGTCAACAGAGCCTAAAGGAACACCGAAACTGCTGTTTACTTAATAAATTAATAGGAATCATATGAATATAATTATTATTTGGTTATTTATTCAATTTGTTTTTCATATTTTTTTATAACGTATATATTCACTAGAAATATCTCACGTCAATGTTTTAAAGAAGCAACTTCTAAGAAAGGTACTTCAGCTATTTGATAAAAAGTCTATCCATGATTATGATTTATATAGTCCACGGCGTTTTGAACAGTGAATAGTGGTTGAGTGGGAACTAATTTTCATTTATTATTAACACTCTACAAAATTACATGAGTTCGGTTTATTTCCTGGATACTTGCGATGGTAAAATATCTGAAGAATGGGATTATATGCATGGACTAGTGAAGCCTTAAATATTCATTATTTAGTCACTAAATATTTCTCGAGCAAGCCGAGTATCTAAGCTTAGTTAAATATACATTTTAGCAGATTTCCCTTAAGGGAAATCAGCTATTGAGGTCGTACTCATGACGCGAGTTTCGAAAAATTTCTTCAAATGTCCATCGATCCTACCCAGGAGATGACGAAAATGAGGTCCGTTCAAATTTTTATATATATATATATATATATATATATATATATATATATATATATATATATATATTGGTCTGTTACCGCTCTAGCGGTCGCAATTTTTGTTTGATCGTTACCAAACTCGGAACTTAATCATTTTATGTAAAAAGAAAGATCAAGTTCGTTAATGGCTGAAATCAGACCAGTGGGAGGGGAGGTTTAGAGGGGGGGATTTTCGAAAATTCGAAATATCTCCGTTACCATACGTTGGATCAAAACATTGTATAGAACCAATCTTATTGCAAATTAAATTTACTATAAATATTGTTCTATACATTTATTCTGTATCTTTAATATTAACCGAGATATTTGCATTTGTATTGTGAGTGTGGTCGGCTATGTTCGGGAGTTTCCGCCGAGCGCTAGTGTGGCCGTTTCACTAACTATTCGTCCTCGTGAGAATAGGTTCCTACTACTGTTATTATTAGGCAGATTTCTCTATTGTAAAACTTCACGTGGGAAATCTGCTTAGTTTACGCAGCCCCTGCGTGACGGACTTTTATCTAAGTAAGAAGTATTAATATTATTATAATACAGTTATAATTCATTATATTAATCAATAATGCATTTTGCAGATAAGCTTTGATGACATCCAAGAAGAGATCGAGATCCACGCCCTCTATGGGCTTATAATGAGTTTCCTGATACTGCCAGCTGTGACTGCACTCCCAGGCACCCTCAATCTCGATAAGGTAATAAAATAATACTGCATATGCAAATTACATTATTTTGTATCGCTCCGCGTTCTCCAAGTCTTCACTCAGACATGATTTGGAAGAATAAGTGTAAAATTACTAGCTGTGTGTGTATTTTTTTCCGATACGGTTTGAATATGTGACACATTTGCAGCAAACTAATAATCCAATTTATAAGGAATTAATAAATTTCTTCTCAATAACCACGTAGCTAATCAAAGTATTAGTACTTTCTTCATGGAGATCATTCTTCGCAAGTGTTATATATAAATTCAACTCACGAAAATCAGCAATTAAGCAGTGTCTTCATGCTGAGTTTTTTTTATTTTTCAAAACTTTTAAATATATATAGGCAAATGTTTTAAAATATATTTTATTCCTTTGTACCACGTTGTTAAATGGTTTCCGGTTAGAGGCAGGTTCATTAACGGGCAAAATCGAATCTACAAAAATTGTGGTTTCGAGAAATTGTATTTTTTTGGTCAGTATAATTAGACGATATTATTTGGTCTTCCGAAATTCTGGCACACCAAAAGAATTTTACACGAGTGTTCTAATTCAGACATTTCTAATTTCTGTTTTCCCAGCAATCTTGGCAAGGGAGAATTAATTAAGAACCTTGGCATTCCCTAGTTTTGTTTTCTTATTTTGCTTTGCTTCAAACTTTGTAATAGCTGAGTATCTTCACTGCAGAAGATAATAATAAAAATTATAATTAGAAAAATAAATGAAAATAATATGGAGGAAAAATAAATGTAAAGGAAAAAAATGTCGGCTAAATATAAAACAATTAAATAATGACGCAAGGGTGTCAAGTTCTGTTATAAGTTTAGTAAAAAGGGTTCAAATGGGTAATGATTTGTTTAGGTTTTTAAAACTATTCTGTTGTGGTTAAGAAAAGTACAGTCGTACACATAGAGATGTCGAAGAGACATTTAGTAATAAATATCTATCCTATAATGTTTCTCATCTTTGATATTCACGTACTATATGCAGATTTTAGTTTTCACATACAAGAAATTCTAATTTTCTACTCGAATAATTTTGAATATATACTATAGTATCACGAAAACACGATGAGTTCTGATTGTTTTCCGTCTATATCCTGTGCCTGTCCAGGAACTTTGCGCATAACGTTTGGAAGGTATCACAAAAGTCTATTATAGAATTGCATGCCATTTTTAAAACATCTTTAATTTCAACGGAGAAAGAAGAAGCGTCCTTGAAATTTTAAAAGTCCGCCAAACAGGAGTGAGAAACCAAGCAGATTTCCCACATTTTAGAATGACTACTGTTCCCATCTCACTATATTCACTGTTTAAAAAAAAATTGATGGGGTACCGGGGGTAGAATCGTTGGACATCTGTGGACATTTTTGTCCGAAATTCGCCTCATGAGTACGACATTAATAGCTGATTTCCCTTAAGGTAAATCTTCTAAAAATTACATTTAATTTTAACTTTAAATCAGAGAAAACAAACTTATTCTATCAAATGACGAGAAAAAAAAATAATTTCCTTCTTAATATACGTATATTCATCAAACTAATTATTATTTAATGAATTTGTTTGGTGACGGCAGTTAGATCAATTTCTCTATTGCTCGGTGTGGTCGTCGGGCACGTAGGAGACACCTACGTGACCATCAACACATAAAACAAGGCAAATATTTTCACTCGGTTTAATTCAGCATTGTAATCTACCAAGCATGTGCTAGGTAAATTGAATTATAATTATTATTTATTAACGTCCACTTTTAGCAACTAAGGCTAATCGGGACGGGTTATCTACAGGTTACCAACCTTTTCTAGCTAGGGTGGGACCTAGGATGTTACTTAATGAATTCCGTTACTAAATAATTTCCTTTGCCCAGGCGAGAATCGAACTCACCACTCTAGGTTTATCATGTGAGATTAAGGCCAACGAATTAACTCACATGGCTAACTTGAACCCTGATAAGTGGAGTAAACTCCCCAAGTGCTGGTAATGAATATAAGGTATATATTACTGCCTAAAACAATATTAAAAAAGTCCGCCACGCAGGGGCTGTGTTAGCTAAGGAGATTTCCCAGGAGCAGACATTTCACGTTTTTGCATTTTACTGCGAATATAGAAGTTCAATGAGAACAATACTTGGTATTTAGGCTTCAAATAAAGTGCTTCATTACATAACAGGTTATTGTTGTCATGCCTGTAGGTGGAGACCGTCGTCACTGGCTCATTTTAGAGTACAGCTGGCATTGTGCTTTCGATGCAAGGGCACCATCTACAAGCCTGTCTAAAGTCGTACATAGATATATACTGGCGGAGCTAACCCCTTAGTTGATATACCTAACAGCTTATTGTTAATATGCCATTTGTAAGAATTGGGGCTTACTGAAGGCCGAAAACTAAAAAAAAATGCAAATTACTCGGCTGATAAGTAAGATAGTGCAAAAACCGACACAAAAACATTTATAGAACATCAAATATGCAATAAGATTGGTTCTACTTAATTTTTGAATCCCCCCCACCCAGTGGCTCGATTTTAGCCTTTGACAAACTTGATCTTTAGTTTTGTATGAAACGCTTATATATTGAGTTTTCTTACGATTAAAGAAGATTGCGACCGCAAGAGCGGTGACAGACAAATATATATATATATATAATTTTGATCGGACCATTTTCGCCATATGCTAAGTAGGATTGATGGACATTAGAAGAAATTTTTCAGAATTCCCGTCATGAGATCGACCTAAATAGCAGATTTCCCTTAGGGGACTAATTAAATGTCTATGAAAAAAAATTATATTTAAATTGTTCCGTCATTTTTAACGTTGATGTTTAATGAATAAACCACGATTGAAGTTGTGTGGTGGAAAGGTTCAATGGAGAATGGCCAAATACGTGTTGTGGTTTCCTTTTACCTTCTTAGCCAAACTAGTGACACAGAGAGATCACCCGACATTTCAGAGTATATTCCACCCTCTCTACTCACGGCTATACGACCAAAACCCCACAACACCAAAACCTATTGGAATCAGGCTGAGTAACATAACAGACAAACTATTACAAAACTCAAACAGTCTTGATGAATTCGACCCAACTCCACCTTGGACAATTCAAGAAATATCTATAGATACACGAATAACCAAGCTCAAAAACAAATCGTCCCAAGAGATCAACTATTGGAAAATAAAGGAAGCTTTCATTAATAAAATAGAAAAATATCAACACCCAAAGATAATATACACTGATGGTTCGAAAATTACTGAGTCTTCCTCCTGCGCCTACTGCGAAGAAAACGCCTGCCTACAATTCAAACTCAACAAATTAACCACCATCTATTCCGCCGAACTATTCGCAATTCAATTCTCTTTATATCACAGCATTTGCACACACAGAAGAAAAATTTCTGATTTGCACTGACTCGTTGAGTGCCCTATTGAGTATCAAAGATGTATTCACAAACAACCCAATAGTAAAAAAAAATACAAAATCAAATACAAATGCTCCGAGAGCTAAAAAGGGTCGTCTACTTCATGTAGAGTCCAAGCCACGTGGGAATAGATGGACACGAAAAAGCAGATTTAGCAGCCAGAGAAGCCCACCAACTCGCTCCATCTCCTCCAACAACAATTATATCAACAGAACTCTATCAACCACTCAAAGAAGAAGTAGGTAAAAACTGGCAGCACATGTGAAAGGAAACCCAGAATAATAAACTAAAAACTGTTAAAATCTCCAGCCGTCCATGAAAATACTCGACAAGAGACAACAGAAGAGATGAAGTACTAGGAAGACTCCGAATCGGGCACACAAAACTTACGCATGGCTATTTAATCACAAAAGATCAACCCCCGATTTGTGAGAAGTGTAACACAGACCTGACTATCTATCACATATTAATGGAATGTCATAAGTAAACAGATATTAGAAACAAATGCAATATTTCCAATAATATAGAAGTGGCCCTTGGAGATGACCCGAAAAAACTAGATAAATTGTTTAATTTTGTAAAAAAACACGAGTTTATACAAAGAAATTTAAAGTTCAATTGTTTGCATCCTCGTTTATATTGTTAAAATGGCGATATGGATGAGGATACCAAAATGTGAATTATAAATATTACAGAGCGATGGTAGATTTTTGCCCTTAAATCCTATACAACAACAACAACTTTTACGTTCTACATAATAACTTTAACTCAAACGTATTAGAGACTCAGCTAGCAACATGTTCACAGGCGGCGGTCTTAACGCTCCAGAATAATCATAAGAGTGGGAGAATCAATTTCCGAGGGTACAATAGAAATTGATTTAGTAATGAACTCACTAAATATAACCTTAAGATCCTGCCTTGGGTGATAACCTGTTGATAAACCGAGCGATTAGTAGCATAAAGCTGGTTAATAAACAATATCAATTTTAAACAACTACGAAATAATAAGAATTAGAATAAGTGAGCTAATATAAATATCGAAAAGTACGTCACGCAGGGGCTGCGTAAACTAAGCAGATTTCCCACGTGAAGTTATGCAATAGAGAAATCTCCACAGGAGAGCCGAACAGTTACGGCAAAGGTCCGAACTAGGTTTTGGCGGGAAATTCAAAAATCCGTTATCGGCCCAAATTTCATAAAAATGCCAATATCTCGGTTAATATTCAAGATAGAGAATAAATGTAGATAACAATATTTATAGCACATTTAATTTGCAATAAGATTGATTTCATACAATTTTTCGACCCGACGTATAGTAACGGAGATATTTCGAATTTTCGAAAATCCTCCCCTCTAAACCCCCCCTCCCACTGGTCCGATTTCAGTCGTTAACGAACTTGATCTTTCTTTTTACATAAAACGTCTAAATATCGAGTTTGGTAACGATTAAACCAAAATTGCGACCGCTAGAGCGGTAAAAGGCAAATATATATATATATATATATATATATATATATATATATCTATATATATATATATATACAGTTTTGAACGGACATCATTTTCGTCATCTCCTGGGTAGGATCGATGGACATTTGAAGAAAAATTTCGAAAATTCCGTCATGAGTACAACCTCAATAGGGTAATCTGCTAAAAGTAGGAAAAAAAAAAAAAAAGCATATCATGTAGAATAAAGAGTAGTCTGTAGACATTGTAGACTATAGTATGTTGTATTATTAATGTTTTTAGTCGAATTCCCAAAGGAAAATCAGCTATTGAGGTTGTACACATGACGCGATTTTTGGAACATTTCCTGAAATGTCCATCGATCCTACCCAGAAGGTAAACAAAATGAGGTCTATTCAAAATTATATATATATATATATATATATATATATATATATATATATAAATATAAATAACCAACAACTAAAGAAGGGGGGGGGGAGCGGATGAACAGGACGTATTTGCATAAATCTCACAACGTAACGAAGCTAAGGTAAGGATAGAAACGACAGGTAAGGTTAGAAGAAGCTCCCACATGAGCCGAGCAACGACAAAAATGGCCGACCTAATCCAAACTATACCCGACCACAGACTTCATAAAAATGCAAATATCTCGGTTAATATTCAAGATAGAGAATAAATGCATATACCAATATTTATAGTAAATTTAATGTGTGCAATAAGATTGGTTCTAGACAATTTTTCGAACCGATGCTTAATAACGGATATATTTTGAATTTTCGAATATCTCCCCCTCTAAACCCCCCCCTCCCTCTGGTCCGATTTCAGCCATGAACGAACTTGATCTGTCCTGTTACATAAAACGGTTAAATATCGAGTTTCGTAACGATCAAACAAAAATTGTGACCACTAGAGCGTTAACAGACAAATATATATATATATATATATATATATATATATATATATATATATATATATATATATATATATATATATATATATATATATATAATTTTGAACGGACCTCATTTTCGTCATCTCCTGGGTAGGATCGATGGACATTTGAAGAAATTTGTCGAAAATCGCGGCATGAGTACGACCTCAATAGCTGATTTCCCTTAAGGGAAATCTGCTAAAAAAATTCACTTTTTCCACCTTGAAAACCTTAATTAGTCACATGAAACACAATCTTGAGCCCTGGATCAGCTGTTCTTGACATGTCTACACACATTGGCAGACGCCGGCTTTCGTAATCAATGGAGATATAGATTAGCGAAATATGATAAATGAAAAAAAAAAGACTCATTATGCATATCTCTTCAATATTTACGTCCATGTTATACAACTCATTGTTATAATTTTTTTCAGGTTGAATCTACGTCAATTAGCGAGTTCGTTGAGAGCGCCAGAGACATCTTGAGCCCGACATATTTTGAAAGAGTTCGAGAAGTCGTGATAGCTTTTGTAAATAGAGGATATATTTAAATACTTTCCAATAATAGAACACAGTTAATGAAAATAAAATGTGTATTTTTTTATGTGTAAATTACTTTCTGTAAATTTATAATTTGTATATATGAGAAATATAATTTTGTATATAGTATAAACATTGAATGATTGTAAATATTAATTTTTTGTAATTATAAGAACACTATAAACAAACTATTTTTTAAGAGTAGTGGCTGAATTACTTTGTTGTAACCTCCTCCAACCAAATTTCCCAAACTCTTTGATCCAATCACCAAGTAATTTCTATTACGGTCAATTATAATAGTTATTTATTATATAAGTGACGAAAGTAGATCATTTTACAACTCGATTGAAACGTTTACCCACACGAGCGAAGCGAGTGCGGTAATTTCACGAGAGTTGTAAATTCGACTTTCGTCACGAGTGTAATATTAATTTTTTTCTGTAATCGTGTAATACATGATCAGATCTAACCAGAATATGAACAAAATTAGGATGTTGTGAAGATTATGGAATGTTGTTGGTAGGTTAAAAGCATGGTTGTGAAAGGTTAGAAGCATAGTTATAAAACAACTAGTGATGATTGTGAAGTAGTGCAGTTATAAACAAGTGCAGGTTATAAACAAGGAAGGTAATTATTATTATATTTAAATTTTAAAATATATTGTTATTTCCACCAATAATTCATTCACATTTCAATTTATTTTGTTAAAATAAATTCTTACAATGTTAAGAAACATTTAAAAGCATTTAATTTCCAAATTCAAATTATTTTTTTAATTTATACTTATTACTAATTAAGAAGGCAATTCTCTTTCTTCACTCTATTGCAAAATGTTTCACTTTCTTCACTCATTTCATTTTAGTAATGTTGCCATTATTCAACGATTACAGAAAAATAATATTAACGTCCACTTAACTCAGAACACAATCAATAAAGGCGGCAATCATGATTCATTCATAAATTATGAAAGTGCAACAACCAACGTTCTGATGCGCTCGAGAAGTAACGCTAAAATCCAACATTAGTGGACATAATCATGTTATTTATTAATGCTTCTTTTGTGGTGTTAAGGCTGAATGGGCATGTTATCTAAAGGTGACCACCCTTTCCTAGACAGGGTTGCACCAAGAGCTTTATTTAATGAGTTCATCACGAAAATAAATTTCTATTGCCAAGATAAGAATCGAACCTAGAAATCAAATGTTCAATGAGAACAATATTTGGCATTTAGCCTTCATATAAAGAGCTTCATAATATAACAGCATATTTTTGATATGACATAAGTAGGAGTGGGGGTTTACTGAAGTCCAAAAACTAAATAAAAGTCCGTCAAGTAGGGGCTGGGTTAACTAAGCAGATTTTCCACTTTCATCACGTATTTGCATTTATTTCAAAAAAATTTTGTATTTATGATTCAAATAAAGTGCTTCATAATATAACAGCATACTGTTAACATGAGATGAATAGGACTGGGGGTTTACTATCTGCCGAAAATGAAAAATCTGACATCTCTATGAAGAATCAAGATAGTGAAAAAAAAGTACATAACAACATTTATAAAACATTATCACATTTGATATAATATTTCGATAAGACTCATAATAACGGAGATATGAAGATTTTTCGAAATTCCTCCCTCTCACTGGTTGGGTTTCACCCTTTAAAGAACTTGATCTTTAATTTTACATAAAACGTTTAATTTCGAGTTTGGGAACGATCATATAAAAATTACGACCACTAGAGCATATATATATATATATATATATATATATATATATATATATATATATTTATATATTGAGAGAGAGGGAGAGAGAGAGAGAGGGAGGGAGGGAGAGAGACTACATTTGGAATTTATTTCATTTTTAATTGACTGTTTTTCAAATTTGGACTTCTAAAGAGGTGATAATTGGGCACGAACCATATAGGATTGAATAAAAAATGAATTATTACCATAAATCAATAAATTTTATTATATTCCCTAGAAATTACTAGAATAAGCCCTATAGAATAAAGTCAAATCAACTCATAAAAAGTTTCCCAACCCTATACAATTTGTGGTTTTGCTTGCGGATTTTTGTTTAATTACTGTTTCTTATGCTTGTGCTCTCAATATTTCATATTTTTTCTCTACCTAACTGAATATCATTGAGTAGCCTGAGGAAATTTTATTAGAAGAGTATAAGAAATGCATAGTAGAAGACAGGTATAGTTTAAGAATCGTATATAGAAGAACGGTGTAGGTATAGGAATGGTATATTACAATAGAAGACCTTGCCAAGGATTCCAAAAGAACTTTGTTGACTCATCTTTCGCAAAAGGTGCTACTGACAGGACATAGTGAGCCGTTTTAACGAAGCTTTAAGATGTCTTAACCACTGCTTCGGGGTGCAGCTCTAACTAATGCTGAAATTCCAGGGAGGGTGATGTGTGAGCTACAGGTGGTTGAGATCGGCAAGGACGGAGGATCCCCCACGTGACGAAAGAGCCGAGATCACGAGTATCACGAGATGTGCCAGCATGCCCAGTCATGATCGGGACCGTCGCATTGTTAGCACAAGGTCTGACCCCGGGACCTCTTGCAGGTGGCAAGGAGAGTATCGCCTAGATAGCGGTAAAGCTTTCCCCCGAGATCCTAGATACCATATCGGTCTGATTTATTACTCGCCGATTGGAAATCGGGCAGGAAAATCGGCTCTAACGCTCAAAGTGGTAGTACAACAATCATGGTAAAGGATGCATTCGCCAAAGATGAAGCGACTGGAACTCAAGATAACTATGCGAGCTAAGGCGTTGGTCTTAACCTCATTTGGTAAACCTAGAGTCGTGAGGTTGATTCCCACCTGGGCAAAAGGAATTTATTTAAAGTCAGTCTCAATTGAATAGCGCCCTTAGTCCCTCCCTAGAAAAGGGCTCTAACCTCTAGATAGCCTACCCCAATTAGCCTTAACAGCACAATGCGGATGTAAATAAATAACTTCTTTAAGATGAGGCATCGGCTTTTTATTTTCGGTCTGTTATAGAAAATACATAATATTTCCGTTATTATATATGAGTCGTGCCGTAAAATGTTATAGAACCAATCTTGTTAAACTATAATCGCTCATACTACATGTTTTCCAACCTTCAGTTAACCGACAACTCTTCTCACAGATTAAAGGGATAGAGAATGTATGTCGGGATGAGATCTGTGTCATACCGGCACGTGGGAAAGAAGAACGGGTAGGTCTTGGTTAATCTCAGCTATGAATACAAAGACCTCGTTCCTTCAGTTTTTTAGCAGATTTCCCTTAAGGGAAATCAGCTATTGAGGTCGTACTCATGATGCAATTTTCGAAAAATTTCTTCAAATGTCCATCGATCCTACCCAGGAGATGACGAAAATGAGGTCCGTTCAAAATTATATATATGTATATTTGTCTGTTAACGCTCTAGCGGTCGCAATTTTTAGCAGATTTCCCTTAAGGGAAATCAGCTATTGAGGTCGTACTCATGACGCGAGTTTTGAAAAATGTCTTCAAATGTCCATCGATCCTACCCAGGAGATGACGAAAATGAGGTCCGTTCAAAATTATATATATATATCTATATATATATATATATATATATATATATATATATATATATATATATATATATATATATATTTGTCTGTTAACGCTCTAGCGGTCGCAATATTTGTTTAAATCGTTACCAAACTTCATATTTAAGCGTTTTACGTAAAAAGAGAGATCAAGTTCGTTAATGGCTGAAATCGGACCAGTGGGAGGGGGGGGATTTTTGAAAATTCAAAATATCTCCGTTACTATACGTCGGATCGAAAAATATTATAGAATCAATCTTATTGCAAATTAAATTTACTATAAATATTGTTCTATACATTTATTCTCTATCTTGAATATTAACTGAGATATTTGCATTTGTATTCTGCATGTGCTCGGCAGCAGTGGCTATGTTCGGACTTTCCGCCGTGAGCTCTGGTGGCCGTTTTTGTAACTATTCGTCCCTCGTGAATAGATTTAGAGGTTACTTACTACTACAACTGTTATTAGGCAGATTTCTCTATTGTAAAACTTCACGTGGGAAATCTGCTTAGTTTACGCAGCCCCTGCGTGACGGACGTTTATTTGATCTTTACCAAACTCGATATTTAAACGTTTTATGCAAAAAGTCAGATCAAGTTCGTTAATGGCTGAAATCAGACCAGTGGGAGGGGGGGTTTCGAGGGGTGGATTTTCGAAAATTCGGAATATCTTCGTTACCATACGTCGGATCACAAAAGTATATAGAACTAATCTTATTGTAAATTAAATTTGGCATTTTTATTAAATTTGGGCCGATAACAGATGACGGAATTTCCCTCCAAAAGCTAGTTCACCCCTTGCCGTAACTGTTCGTCTGTCGTATGGAGATTTCTCTATTGTAAAGCTTCACGTGGGAAATATGCTTAGTTTACGCAGCTCCTGCGTGAGGGACTTTTTAGCAGATTTCCCTGAAGGGAAATCAGCTATTGAGGTCGTACTCATGACGCGAGTTTAGAAAATTTCCTCAAATGTCCATCAATCCTACCCAGGAGATGACGAAAATGAGGCCCGTTCAGAATTATGATTCTTATATATATTTGTTTGTTAACGCTTTAGCAGTAGCTATTTTTGTTTGATCGTTACCAAAGTTCATATTTAATCGTTCTATGTAAAAAGAAAGATCAAGTTCATTAATGGCTGAAATCGGATCAGTGGAAAGGGGGGGGTTTAGAGGGAGGGATTTTTGAAAATTCGAAATATCTCCGTTATTATGCGTTGGATCGATAAATTGTAAAGAATTAATCTTATTTCAAATTAAATTTACTATAAATATTGTTCTTTACATTTTTTCTGTATCTTGAATATTAACCAAAATATTTGCATTTGTACTGTGTGTGAGGTCGGCAGGAGTCGTTCTGCACTTTCCGCCGAGAGCTAGTGCAGCATTTTTTTTATCTATACGTCCCTCGTGAATAGGTTTAGAGATTCCTTACTATTGCTGCCGTTATTAGGCAGATTTCTCTATTGTAAAACTTCACGTGGAAAATCTGCTTAGTTTACGCGTGACGGACTTTTTAAACGTAGGACTCATATATGGAGTACGATCAAACAAAGATTACAACCGCTAGAACAATAACAGTGTGTAGGCCTCAAGAGAATGGAAACGTAATGAGAGGGTACCTATCCGTCAGGCCTCAGCCACTCTTAGCCTGTCTGAATTCCTCGTCCGGGGACGGCACCCGCCCTCCTCAAGGGCAGCAGTAAGCCCCCACTGTGTAGCTCTTGGGTAGGGGAAGCGTAGGGACAGTAGGTCATTAGTTGGCTTTGCTGTTCCGAGCCTGCGACCATTCCGGCCTTAATGGGGTAAGTCGCTTGCGGCTTACTCAAAAATGGTACTACGGGCTAGGTGGTGTCCGGAATGGAGGCTTGCCTCCATCGGCCGGGCATAGACGTAGTGGTCATGTGTTCAAAGCACGAAGACGACAGGCCAGGAAACTGGTACATGTGTCCTTCGTGTGGGAGCTGGTTAGTAGAGATTGTCCCTTCCATAGGATCACTATACCATCTTAGCGACTCCTCAGTTCCAGAGAGGTGTTGGATAGGTTTAGGTTGGATTAAGGCTGTAATGGCTAGGTGCCTCCTGCATTGTTGCCATATTTCGGAAGGCTACACAACGTCTAATTTTCTCGAGGCTTAATGTTGGGATGGAAGAATCCTACAGCAGACCATCAGTTCTGTAGTAATCGCCCCATTGAAAGAGACGATAATTGTCATCTGTTACCGAAGGGGTTGTGGAGCCCCATCTTTAATCATTTCTGAGACCTCTGACTGCGGGAGTAAACGACGAGGTGGTGGTGCTCTGTGACTGCTAATGTGGATCCGGACACCAGCCATCAGTTTCTGGTCTAACAAATTGTTGGCGAGGGCTTCCTCCGCCAACTCCGTGCTTCCAGTATAGTCTAAACCTTTAAGAAGCATAGATTGGTTGCATGCTCCGGGACCGGTGGCACCCGGCTTCTGGTACATCACAATACTAACAAAATCCCAGATTCCAATAACACCCCAAGCAGTCTTCTGGCTGCAAATATCACCACATGAAAAAGGACATCCCGAAAAGATTCTTCAGGTGTCACAACTACTTGCACACCAAGCCTTAGTCTTTTATTAATTCAATTAGCGATTTTATGACAGTTGGCACGGGACTTGGGACACCCTGTATGTGTATTGATAGATAGATAGAATAGAGAATATATATCATATTTGAACGGACCATATTTACGGTATCTAGGAAATCGAAGTACATTTAGAAAAATGTTTTTCGAACTAATGCGTCCTGAACAGGTGACTCCCCTCAGCTCATTCCTCCGATTACTATCCTCAGGAAGGAGAAAGTAAAGCAAGGCAGACTCGACCCTAGGCAAGGACAATCATTGGTTCTCCAGTTAGCTACCAGAGTACACTCTAGGAAGTCCCAACAAGGAGAATGTTTTTATAAAAGGTAGACAATTGTTGTCCTACAATGCCTAGCCAAACACAAAATAATGCAATTTATTTTATGATACATCTAATAAGTATCATTTAAAAATAATTAGTTATTCAAGAAAAGGAATTTTCTATAAAATATGTTTATTGTTATAATGAAGAAAAGCCATGATTACCAATATATTTGTAGCGGCGAGGTACTCGCGAATGAATAACCTTGACAGTTAGTCTTATTTGGTGCTCAGGTTAGCCATGCGAGTTAAAGCGTTGACCTTTATCTCACATGGTAAACCTAGAGTGGCGAGTTAGATTCTCGCCTGGGCAAAGGAAATTATTTAGTGACGAAATTCATTAAATAACGTCCTAAAATCCCACCCTGGCTAAAAAAGGGTGGTTACTTGTAGATAACACGTCCCCAATAGCCTGAGTTGAGTTGAAAAAGTGGATGTTAATAAATAATAATAATAATAGTCATAATTTCCATATGTTCGCGAGTATCTCGCTGCTACGTTGCTATAGAGAAGTCCCTATAACTTAGTGAGGTTGGTTAGTCTCCTATCAGCATTCGAAATGTGAACCACGTTACAGTGCGTAATTATTGACTTTGAAACGGGAGTCTGAAGTGTGGCCGTGGATGGACCTTTTTGTTAATAACTTTATCATTATTTTTTATTGTTGTTAATATATTTGATTTAGTTAATCTGTCCTTGACTTCTTTACGTCTCGCATCGCTCCTCCACATATTCAAACTATAATACATGATGCTGTGTAGCGTTTTAAGGAAGCTACACACAAAGTAGATTTTAACTTAAAAGGTAATATTAATTACGCTAAGAGTGCGAAATAAATTTTCTCTGTAAATCGGGTGTTGACTTTACACTTCTGCGGCGATTTCAAAGAGTTTCTTAAAACGTCAATCCATACACAAATGTTCTTTCTGTTTTCTGATTTCTGTTGCTTCCGATTTTTGTCTCAAGGTATACTGCCTCAGCTTAAAGCTCAAGCATTGATTACAAAGGACTAGTAACTATGAGGAAAATAGATGATAGATTGTTACATAAGTGAAAATGCGCTCCATAACGAACCATAAAAAAGAATCTTGTAGAAGCGCATCACATTCCTCAAAGTGAACAGCATTCTTTCTCAATAGTTTGTCCAAGATTATCCAAAGTTAGAATACAAAAGTTAAAGATTTGTTTAAAGTTAATATTTTAAGCTAACAAGTTCTGATAAAGTGAGCAAGATGACTAAATTCGTATATTTTCAGTTATAACTGATTAATAAATGCAAAACCAAAAAAACATATTCATTCTTCGAATACCATTATATGCAGTCCACACGATCCTCTTCAGTTGAATATATATTTAACACCTTGTTAGCAGTTCATAGCATCATGTGCGCTGTGACATGGCATCACTGAAACCGGTGACGTTTAAGTAAAATAGTCTATGAATACAAGTAACAGGTCGTTACATTTAAATTAATAAATGGAAGATGAAAATTTTTAGGAATTCCGAGCACTAAGCGGTGAACCTGAGTTTTGAATAAATGAGTTCATTAGGTTTCATATCGAAACAGCATGAGAAAAATCAAGCCTATAATCTTAGACAATTGGCCTGAGAAGAAGTCTCGCTTAATTATATCATTTGGGTCAAGTGCGGCTATTTTTTTCCCAGCCATAATAGCATCAGCTGGCAAACAGCTGTAATAGCCGACGTAATTTCCATGTCTTCACACCTTCCCACTTCTCAAATGGAACGTTTCCATGTTTTTTGGGTCAGTCCTCTCTGATATGATCCCCTTCGAGTACCTTCACTTTGTGTCAATAGCACTATCTCTACCGTGAAAAAATGTTAGGAATTTTTTGGACATCATTGAAAATGTGTGTTACATTGAGCTATAAAAAACAAGTGTATTAAGTGTATTTACCTAGCAAAAGGTCATTTATTTTAAAATACTGGAAAATGGATGCCATAGATAAATCTATAAACTAAAACCTATTTCAAATATTAAATATTTTAATATATTCACCTCAGAAGTAGTTACTTTTTTTAACTAATTGAGCCATTTAAAGAAACAAAAACAAATAACGTATGTTCATGAACAAATTGGGAGTCAATTACCGAAAAAATTGAGTAGAATGGGGTGAGTAATTGTTCATTTTTATACATAAAAAAAGATTATCTAAAATATTACAATTTAAGACTTTGGGTATTGTGTACGAACACTATCTCAGGCAATTTTCTCAAATGACGAAAAATGAGGTCCCTTCAATAATTCATATGTTATATGGATATGGGAGTGCATATGTTATATAGATATATATATATATATACGTAATAATACGTTGGCTCGAAAAATTTTATGGAAGAATTGTATAGTATCTTATGGCTCTATAAATATTGTTATATACCTACAATGTTCCATTATCTTGATTTTTAATCAACATATTTGCCTTTTTTTTTTTCGTTTTTAGCCTTCAGTACTCCTGCTCATGTCATATTAACAATAATCTGTTATATCATGAGCCACTTTATTCGAATTTTAAATTTCTTTTTTCTGTAATCGTTGAATAATTGTAGCATTACTAAACTGAAATGAGTGAAGAAAGTGTAACATGTTGCAATAAAGTGAAGAAAGTGAATTGCCTTTTTAATTATTAATAAGTATAAATTAAAAAATTAATTGAAGTTGGAAATTAAATGCTTTTAAATGTTTCTTAACATTGTAAGAATTTATTTGAACAAAATAAATTGAAATGAAAAGCAATGATTGGTGAAAATAATGACTATATTTTAAAATTTAAATATAATAATAATTGCCTTCCTTGCTTATAATCTGACTTGTTTATAACTGCACTACTTCACAATCATCACTAGTTGTTTTATAACTATGCTTATAACCTTTCACAACCATGCTTATAACCTACCAACAACATACCATAATCTTCACAACATCCTAATTTTGTTCATATTCTGGTTAGATCTGATCATGTATTACACGATTACAGAAAACATTTAATATTACACTCGTGACTAAAGTAGAATTTACAACTCTCGTGAAATTACCAGACTCGCTTCGCTCGTGTGGGTAAACGTTTCACTCGAGTTGTAAAATGATCTACTTTCGTCACTTGTATAATAAATAACTATTATTGTCTCCATTGAGCTTTTACTGTGTGAGAAACATGTGCAACATACATAGTGTAATAGCGCCATAAATTAAGATTATCCTGTATTGACTCGAAAATGTTTATTTTATCTGTAGCTTACTCAATACTTAACTGTTTAATTCAACTCTAATGTTCTTAGTCGCCAAAAGCCGAAATTGTACACGGAGTAGAAGAGGTTCATGGGAAGAGGGCTCGAAATTTCAAAATATCTTCCTTATTATCGGATGGAAATCGTTTATACGTACAACAAATCTTATTAAAATATTAATGCTCTATACATTTATTCGTAACTGGTATATTAAGATAGTATTTCGCTTTTACTTGTTGTATATCTTATTTAACCCCCCACTTAAATAAGAGTTATACAAACAGAAATTTAAATTTTAGGAAAAAAGGAATTAGAATTTAAGCAGAGTTCTCTTAATTAAGCTATTGAGGTTGTACTTGTGGCGCGATTTTCAAAACATTTGTCCATCTATCTTATACAGGAGATGAAGAAAATGAGGTCAGTTCAATCTTGTGTATATATATATATATATATATATATATATATATATATATATGTCTGCTCTAGAAGGCAACATTTTTGTTTGATCGTTACCGAACTCGATATTTAATCCTTTTATGTAAAAAGAAAGAAAGAAAGTTCGTTAATAGTAGAAAGCAGACCAGTGGGTCGACGAAAATTCGAAATGTCTCCGTTATTACACGTTGGATTGAAAAAGTGTATAAAACTAAACTGATTGTAAATTAAATTTACTATAAATATTGTTGATACACTTATTATCTATCTTGAATATTAACCGAGATATTCGGGCTATCTTGTTTTCAGTCTTCTGCAAACTCCCACTCCTACTCATGGAACATACAAAACCACTTTATCCAAAGCTTAAATACCATATATTGTTTTCAAGTGATCTTCAAGATACGGGCAAATACGTTCTGTTGATCGCTTTTTCGTCATAATGAAATATATGCCTTAAATAAAAAGATATAGCTAGCTCAATTATAAACCGTGTTTTTAAATCAAATATACAGGGAATTTGTACCGTTCAGAAAATGTTTCTCACTGCAAGCGATACTCTTCATTTAAAATAAGCAATTATTAGCTAGCTTTAATTTAAGTAATCCTAAGGAACGGAGGACCAAAAGTTTCTGTTTAAATCTAGTGGCAATGTACCAGCATCCTCAGAACTCCATTGTAAGCATTCAGGGAGCCTTAAAGCGAATTCTACTGAGAATAGCTTTAAACTATTTACAAAGCAATTTGACCCTTTCCAGCTTATATTTAAATAACCTTCGCCACACTGTGAGCCGCAAGGAGCCTCAGCACAGTGATAGTGCCTTACAATTAGAGTTGGCACTCTGCAACCTGTAATTTGAAGACAATTTCCTAAAGTCGGATTCCAATGCATATTAGCCTCTAACCTTACTAAAAATATGCCATGGCTGCTTGTTGGATCCACTGTTACAGACGCTCTGGTAGTTTTGGAAAAAGTCCGTCACGCAGGTGCTGTGTTAACTAAGCAGATTTCCCACGAACTGATTTGACACATATTGATACACTTTTTTTCATCTAAATGTAAATTCAATGGGTAGAAAACCGTGGGTTTACTGGCAGCTTACAATAATTAAGTACGAATTGTTTACGGCACTTATGCTAAAGAAAAAAATGACGTCATAGTTCTTGCCCAGCTGGCCATCCTGACGCCGTTACCTAGCAACCCGTGCCTCGCTGAATACCTCCTTGGCCACGTGGTAGTCTGGAAGAAAATGGCGAAACGTGCATAAGGCCAGAATACAGTATTTCTTTACGAATCCAAGATAATGGAGTAGAAAAGCCACAAAGTAGCTGGGTGTGGCAGGAGGAGATGGCAGCGGGAGCGGCAAAACATGAGGTACCTCATTTTTAATAACATTATGGCCCTTCAGGCAATTCAGTTGTAAATATAAATACATCATATTATCCTTTGATTACCATCAGTCTTTTCTTTATACAGACCACAGTTATTAATTCGGTGGCATATCTCCCATAAAGAGAAGCCTCGAATTGCTTTGTTCACGAATATCTTTTTCAATATTTAAGCTACAAAAAAATGTATAGAAGTACAATATTAGTGAATCAATAGTTCAACAAGATTGAATCTATAACATGTTTTCAACGACTATGAACTTTTGTATTAAATATCAATTATGGTATAAATCAAATAAACTTTTTTTTTTGGGGCTCAGGGTAGCCATGTAACTTAAAGCATTGACTTTAATCTCACATGGTAAACCTAAAGTGGCGAGTTCAATTCTCGCCTGGGCAAAGGCATTTATTTAGTGACGAAATTCATTAAATAAAATCCTTAGTCCCACCCTGGCTAGAAAAGAGTGGTAACCTGTATATATCCCGCCGCAATTAGCCTTAGTTGCAAAAAGTTGACGTTAATAAATAATATAAATTTAAAATAAACATTTTCCAGTAAAGAAGATAAAGCACAACGAATTTGCATTTATTGTATCAAGTGAAAGTTCAACTTCAATATTTGGTCTTTAAGCGTCAAATAAAGTGCTTCACGATATAGCAGGTTATTCTGAATATGATATGAGCAGGAGTGGGGGTTTACTAAAGTGTGAAAAGTAGAAAATGCATGTATCTCGGTTAATAATCAAGATAGTGAAAAAATGTACATAACAGCAGATTTTATAGAAAATTCAATTTGCAATAAGATTAGTTTTATTCACTTTTTCGATCCAATGTATAATAACGGAGATATTTCAATTTTATTAAAATACCCCGCTTCCCCCCCTCCCATTACAGACGAAAACGAACTTGATCTTTATTTTAACATAAAACGTTTAAATATCCAGTTAGGTAACAATTAAACAAACATTGCTACAGCTAGACCGTTAACAGGCGACTGTATAAATCTCTATATATTTATACTTGTAGGTATGAACAATTTTGAAAGGATGTCATTTTCGTCATCTAGCTTGGATCGATGGGCAATAGAAGAAATGTGTCGATAATCGCATACCGAGTACAACTTGAATAGCTGATGAAGGAATTATAACAAGGGAATTCCCCTTAAGGGAAATCTGCTAAAATATATTGGCCTATGATTTAGTGTTACAAAGAGGTTATTGATGTTTTCAGGTATCGCAGGTACTTTGGCATAAAGTTCTAATAAAATTGGAACGGCACAACGCATATTTAAACTCTGTCCTATATCACTATTGTTTATATTTGTGAGTTCAAATTTGTTTCTGAGGCTCGGGTTGGCCGTGCGAGTTAGGTCATTGGTCCTAATCTCCCATGACAGACTTGGATTCGCGGGTTCGAATCCTGCCCTGGGCAGTAGAAATTTATTTAATTACGGCCTCATTAAATAAACTCCTTAGGCCATGGCTAGAAAAGGGTGGTAACCTGTAGATAACCCGTCTCGATTAGCCTAGTTGCATAAAGTGGACGTAAAATATTAAAAAAAAAAAAAAAAAAAATTGTTTCTCCCAGTTTTCTGACTATTTTCAGATTGTCTTGTTTTATATACTACTGTATTTTTATTTACTCATTAACGTCCACTTTTTTGCAACTGAGGCTAATTGGGTGTATGTTTATGTATTAATGTTGTTTTGTATGCTGGAAATTGGATTTTCCGAATATTGAAGTCTTCCCAGAATGGCTTTAGCTGATTTCCCTTGAAGCAATGTTGGCTATTGACGTGTACATCTCACAGACACACACACGCGCGCGTGAGTGTACGTACAACCTCTTTGTTATAATCTAGGAGTTAGGATAATTCGAAAATTGATAAAACGTTTTTTTAAAATAGCGTCATAAATACGACCTCAATATCTGATTTCATTTAATAGAAAAATGCTAAGAAAATGAAGTTGACTTAACTAATACTGCAACTAATAGAGTAAGATGGTATGCAAATAAAACACATTTTTCGCTTGCTGCATTTCAACTAAATAATGGTCTATTGTTCGCTGTCTCGTTAAATCCTTTTAAAGAAGATCGTGAGTGTTCTTTTGTAGTTTTCTCTCACAACGCTGGCAGATATAACTCTCACACTGGAATGAATAGCTGCTCCATTACTTTTATATGGTAGTAATCGTACCAACTGCTGCGATCTGGCTGCGGCGATAAGCAGTGGAAGCTGTAATATATGAAAAATCCCACAACCAAATCACTAACAAGAATTTAGGAAGCGCCACCAGCAATCGACTCAAGTCCAAATTCAAATATATATAAATTTATTTATAATAAAAATATGCTCCAATTATAAATATTAATTATTAAAATGAAAAGGCACCTTTGAAAATATAATGGGGGACACTTAATTATACTTAGTCTATATTACAATAGAAAGACTTAGCTGTTTAATAGAAGTGCTGACTTAGCCGTGAGAGGTAGAACAGGCTAGGCTGGCCGGAACAAGCTGAAGGATTAGCAGTCGCTCGTGAACCAGGGTCTCCCCTCCAGAGGATGCCGAATATGACTGATTTTAATCCGTCGTGAGGGGGTCCTTATATAGGGCTAATCCGGCAGTGAACTTTGAACTACCGATCGAAATACGCTCAAAAAGTGCATTTAACATGAATTAATTATCGAAATTCATCCATATTATTACTTAGTGTACTGACGTTAAGAGCTGTGAATATTATTATCAAAATCCATCGGCGTTATCTATGAAAATGCTAGAGCACATGGTGACATCACTCCAAATTGGATATAGTTCTTATTTTAAGGTAAAAACATAATTAAGCATCTACATAAAGTCTTAATATCTGTGCTGGATACCAGATAATTGGCCATTTATAATGCTTTGTAATGCATGTCAATTTCATACAGATATAGAGGTCATAGTTAGATTTACTGGTAAAGGTGTATGTAATCAGTAAAAACCTTTTAGAGTTTCCCTTAAGGGACCCTATTGAGGTGACATTTTCGTCACTCACGATCACTAAGAGGTACGAAATGAATCTTTTGTATGTTCTAAGGTTGGACGGAATACTAGGTATCATCGCATAATATCATAATCACGTTTGGTTAACTACTGCATATTGGAGTAAACTGGTCTTTAGTATGTCATATATTTTTGCAATTGTATTGTAATCATATTCATCAACGTTTACATATAGAGGTATAATAAATTGAAATTTAATTTCTTTGTATTGTAATTTTCACAAATAAAATATTTTATCAGCTCTTTGGGGTCATCACAAATGGGCTGTGATATATTGATAATTGCACAATCGTTACGAAGATGTGTACGATGGATTTCTAGTTTATAATTAAGGGTATATATAGTCAAGTCTGCCTATAAATTTCTCATTATTAGATTACTACTGCTTTAATAATTCAACTTTTAATTCTATTATATTTGCATTTTTTGATCACGAATTAATCAATTTTACAGATAAAGAGGGATACAAAATTTTAATATTCTTAAATGTTAACAATGATTTAGCACCAAAATAACAACACAAATCTTCGTTATTATGAGTTGGATCAAAAAATGAATTGCAACAAATCGAATTACATATTTTAGCAGATTTCCCTTAAGGGAAATCAGCTATTGAGGTCGTACTCATGACGAGATTTTCGAAAAATTTCTTCAATTGTCATGTCCATCATTGTCCAGGAGTTGACGAAAATGAGGTCCGTTCAAAAGTATATATATAAATATATATGTATATAGAGATATATATATATATATATATATATATATATATATATATATATATATTTGTGTGTTAACACTCTAGCGGTCGCAATTTTTGTTTAATCGTCACCAAACTCGGTATTTAATCGTTTCATGTAAAAAGGAAGATCAAGTTCGTTAACGGTTGAAATCGGACCAGTGGGAGGGGGGGGTTTAAAGGGGGGGATTTTCAAAAATTCGAAATATCTCCGTTATTATGCATCGGATCGAATAATTGTATAAAACCAATCTTATTGCAAATTAAATTTACCATAAATATTGTTATATACATTTATTCTCTATCTTCAATATTAACCGAGATATTTGCATTTTTATGAAGTCCGTTCGTTCGGATTAGATCGGCCATTTTCGTCAGTACTCGGCTCAGGTGGAAGCTTCTTCTAACCTTACCGGTCGTTTATAACCTTACCTTACCTTCATTGCTTTGTGTGATTTATGCAAATGCTGTCTGTTCATCCGCCGCTCCCCCCTCCTTCAGTTCTTGTACTACTAATATTTGAGTTATTAAAATATAAATTATTTTTACAATTCAGAAGCCGTTTCAGTTGGGAATTTATTAAAATTAACTGAAAGTTTTCTTATTACCGTTTGTATTTATTCATGGTGGGCCTGTATTACCAGTATGCAGATTTCTCTATTGTAAAACTTCACATGGGAAATCTGCTTAGTTTACGCAGCCCCTGCGTGACGGACTTTTATTCTATATAACTGTGGCTTTATTTATTTATTTGATGAGCTCCGCTGAGTATCATTTACTTTCATTCTTAAAATAAAGACAAATGTCTAAACTCTTTTTTTAAAAAAGTAATATATATTTGTTTATGTATCTGAAATATTAAATGAGTTATTTGTATTTTTTTTTTCAACCCTTCGCTAAATAACGACTTCTATACCATTCATGTTAATCAGCTAACTAATCACGAATGGACCTATTTCAAGATTAAATGCCAAATATTACTTTCAAGGGATCTTTAATTGTGAGATACAACCAAATACGTTATGTATGACGTCAGTAATAAACATTTTACGATCTAGACTGGACAATTTTGATTAGATCAATGCAGCACGCGTTATTTAACCGTATCATACAAACCTATATTTGGACTACGATGAGGGGGAGGTGGGTTTTGAGAGGGTTGAATCAAAAACCAAAATTTCTTCGTTAATAATATTCACTTATAAAGGTGATACATAAGCAATCTTGCAAGTTTAATTTTCTACACCTTTTTGTATATTGGTGTTTTTTGACTTGGGGTTTGTGGGCAAACCCCGCTTCTACTCATCCGATATCCATTTTGAGTAACTGATCCACTGAACATGTACAAATTCCCGTTTACATCGGCTTCGCCAAGAAATATAGAGAATGAACGGCGAGATGATGTCACGAGATTGTCATTCCAGTGCTTGGGAAATCTGCTTAGTTTACGCAGCCCTTCGTGACGGGCCTTCTGTGAACCGCCGGTCTATAGGAGGCGTGAAAAATTAAATTACGACTTCCAATGATCTTAAACGTCATACTGGAAGACGAATAGATAGAGGCTGGAATCAGGGAAGAATAATTTATTTTCTCCTGATATGGCTTATATTCAATTCATGACGTTTGATCTGAGTCAAAACTTCGTGACAGGAGCAAACTACTTGATCTCATTTAGAAGTGTCTCTGGATGATATCTGAAATAAATTGGACGGCAAATGACAGCATATTGGATACCGAACGATATCTGTTACAATAGCTGCGAATATAATATAGGCGTGAGGCAATTAGGAAAAAGGCAGAGCTCACGATGACTGCTCACGGAATAGAAAGGTCTGGGGAGGACTTCCTGGAGCTTGCTGGAAATATAACATCCAGGTCTCCTTTTGGAGCTTGGGGCCACTCACGCCCTCACGGCCGAGGACGGACACGAGGATCCCAAGTCTGGGTGGGCATCATCCTCACGCAGGGGATGCGTAAGATAAGCAGATTTCCCACCTCCTGGAATGACTAGCTGGTGATCTCGTCTCACCATTAATTCTCTATTTCTCACGTAATATGAAGTACTTGTAAAAGCATTGAAATTCAAGCCGGACAAGTGGTTAATTCGGATAAGAACTGGTGTTGGTTTACTGATGGCTGAATCCATTCTCCCTCTCCAAAAATGTCCGTCACGCAGGGGCTGCGTAAACTAAGCAGATTTCCCATGTGAAGTTTTAGAATAGAGAAATTTGCATACTGGTAACACAATACCATCGTGATTAAATACAAACGGTAATGAGAAATCTTTCAGTTAATTAAAATAAATTCCCAACTGAAACAGCTTTTGACTTGGAATAATAATTTATATTTTAATAACTCAAATTTTAGTAGTCCAAGAACTAAAGAAGGGGGGGGGCGGATGAACAGAAAGTATTTGCAAAAATCGCACAAATTAACGAAGGGAAGGTAAGGTTAGGAACGACCTAACGACGCGTTGAAAATCGCTTCATGAGTACGACCTCAATAGCTGATTTCCCTGCTAAAACAATCCTACTATTAATTTCAGTTTTTCATTTTTGGAGGGTAAATGAAAACATAGGAAATAAAAACAGCCACCGTAATCCACTAGTACTATAGAATAGCACTATTACATTTTATGAACTTAAGCGAAATCAGCTATAGAGGTCGTACACATGACGCGAGTGTCTAAAAATTTCTTCAAATGTCCATCGCACCGACCCAGGAGATGACGACACTGAGGTCCGTTCAAAAATATATATATATATATATATATATATATATATATATATATATATATATATATATATATATATATGTCTGTTAACACACTAGCGGTCGCGGGTTTTGTTTAATCGTCGCCAAACTCGGTATTTAATCGTTTTATGTAAAAAGGAAGATCAAGGTCGTTAACGGCTGAAATCGGACCAGTGGGAGGGGGGGTGTAGAGATCAATCTTATTGTAAATTAAATTTAATATAAATATTGTTCCATACATTTATTCTGTATCTTGAATATTAACCGAGATATTTGCATTTGTATTGTGTGTATGGTCGACGGAACCCCGCTATGTTCCGGACTCTCCGCCGAGAGCTCTGGTGGCCGTTTCCAGAACTATTCGTCCCTCGTGAATAGGTTTAGAGATCCCTTCCTACTACAGCTGTTATTAGGCGGATTTCTCTATTGTAAAACATCACGTGGGAAATCTGCTTAGTTTACGCAGCCCCTGCGTGACGGACTTAATTATCACATATCATGATTAGAAATTAAATTTTTTAAAACCCTTGAGAGAGGGAGTTTATTTCCTACATGTTCCGTACAAAGTACATTACATGTATTTGTAGATCAATAACAAATTTTAAACAATTTATACAATATGTTTTTAAAAGATGTAATATAAATAATTAATTATACTCCAGTATATAAATTAGAACATTATTGAACAAAACATGATTAAATGATGAAAATTAAAATGGTTTTTTTTTAAAAAAATATTATATTATCTATTTACCCATAATACATATTCCAATAACTTATTTTTTGGTGTAAAAGTTCTGCAAATTTCCTGAGTGCTTTACTGCACTTATAGAATAAAATTCTATCCTTGACAGGCCATCGGTTTGTTATTTTCATAACTGTTTCTTTTAAACTGTTTCCTTTCGTTTAAAAGCAGTGTACAGTCATGTAAGAGATGAGTGGAAGTCTGTTCAGTAGTAAAATCACATGGGTATAATGGGTTATTAGTCAGTTTAAATCTGTTTAGGTACACTATATTTGAGCCATGTCCAGCTAATATTTGTGTTGTGTAAAAGTCATTAGGTGTACCTTTAATGTTCAAATATTCTGCAATATCGGGAATGAAAGTCTTTAAATGTTGTCCTTTATTTATCTCTGTCCAATGATGTAGCCATTTCTTTATGCTATCCGTGTGTAGTAAATGTTTAATGCGTGTCTTCGGTATTTTTGTGTAACATTCTGTAATTTTGGATTTTAGGATACATGTGTCACTCATCATGAATTAAATATTTTTATGTTGAAAATGCAGAATATATGTGGTTTATCTGAAGATGGTCAATATGGCATGTCTTAGTGCAATAAATATATCGATAACTTTTGTTGGATAGCTGTGGGCATCTTTATTTCCTATAAGCAACAAAACAATTTATAGCAAAAGCAAAATACATCGGTTAACATTCCAGTCGTGCTACCTTTGTGTCATATTCTAAATACAGTTTAGCTATTTAATTTATGTAATTTAGCTCTAAATTACAGTAATTATTAGCAGATTCCCTTATGAGAAAAATCAGCTACTCAGCTCGTAATCATGACTCGATTTAGTTAATTTTAATAAACTCCCAACGGAGGTGGCTTCTGAATTGTAAACAAACAGGTTTCCCAAACATTTAGAGCTGAACAAACAGCTATCTATTTGAAAGAATATATCTATCATATTCTTCACCGGAAAGGAAAAACAATTACTGATATATATCTGAATATAACATATTAACTTTATTGCAAACTCTAGTACTCCAATTTACAACAAATTAGAATAATTCATATTTTAATAACTCAAATTTTAGTAGTCCAAGAACGTATGTTTATCTCACAAAGTAAAAGCTTATACGAGACTAAATCAATTTCAAGAGAGTCGAACAGTTACGGAAACAGCTAACTAATTTTTGGCTAAATCTCAAGCACAATACCGACAATAGCCGATCTCATCTCGTCCGTTGTGACCCCACAAAGTTAATAAAAAGGCAAATATGTTGGTAAATATTGTAATAAGAGAATAAATGTATATAACAATATTTATATTAAATTCAATTTGTAACGGGATTAGTTCTATATAAATTTTTGATCCGACGTGTAGTAACAGAGATATTTCGAATTGCGAAAATCCTCTCCTTTAAACCCCCTTAATCTCACATTGTAAACCTAGTGCGGCGAGTTCGATTCTCTCGTGGGATAAGAATTTATTTAGTGACAAACTCATGAAATAAAACCCATAGTCCCACCCTGGGTAGAAAAGGGTGGCAATCTGTAGATATTGATTTAGGAGCCCAAAGAGATGTTAATGAATTAACGTAAAAACATTTTAATAGTTCATAACAATGAATGGAAAAACGTGCAATATTTGTTATATTGTCAACGACAATATATTCATGAAATAATTGTTATTCATAATGATAGCGCATTATTCAATGACGACTACATAAAACAGAATGGATTGATTTTGCTGTCTAATCACAGATACACGAAATGTCCTGAATCCACGTAAGTAGTCAAAAGATAATCAGATGCCCAGTTAAATGTGAATAGGCTTTTTGGGTTTGTAATTCCCATGAACCATGACACAGTCTGAGAATTAAGATAACAAGTTTTAGGATCTGCTTTGAGATTCCTGTGTCTTACTCCTTGTAACTATTAAGCTATAAAGAAAATTGCAGAACATTGCGGTATAAATCATGGATATAATTGGTCGGGTTGGAGATAAAATTGTGAAGGGAAGGATCAGAGTTCATAGACATATTTGGAAGAAGATATTCTCGTTTAGGATTCGTCCGTGAATTACACCATTAAACAATCTCCTTCGACGGGAGACTGGAATTCCGGGGAAGTTATTAATATTTGGTTACGGTGGCTATCAGATTGTGTGATAGAACGAAGGACAAATGGAAGCATATTTGCTCACACATTCGAAGTCATTATGCCTCTTTTCCTTCTTCAACAGAATCGTTTACGGTCTCAACAAAAGTCCTTGACCTTCTAAATCGTCGAAATATAATGTTGAGTGATCGGTGCTGCAGAGTCCAGCAATTAGGGAAACGAAAGGTGTAGCCTGTCTGCATTAAATGTGCATTTGGTCTGGTTTCACCAATTTATGGTGATTTATTAATGTATATAGGGGCACGAGCAACTAGAACAAAAATATAATTGTTATAAAGAAATCTGCATACTATTAACAGTAGTAGTAACGAGTCTCTAAACCAATTTCCATAGAGCCGAACAGTTACGGAAACGGCCGAACTAGCTTTCAGGGGATGCTCACGAAAAGACCCGACATCAGCCGATCTCATATTGCCCGTTTCCACACACACATAATAAAAATATCTCGGTTGATATGGAAGATAGAGAATAAATGTACATGACGATATTTATAGTAAATTTAATATGCAATAAGATTGGTTCTATAAAAGTTTTCGATCCAACGTATAGTAATGGAGATATTTCGTATTTTCGAAAATCCCTCTCTTAACCCACCCTCCCACTGTTCCGACTTCGCCATTAACGAACTCCATCTTTCTTTTTGCATAAAAAGATTAAATATCGAGTTTGGTAACGATCAATCAAAAATTACCACCGATAGAGCGAGCACAGACAAATATATATATATATATATATATATATATATATGTAGATATATATATTATCGGTGGTAATATTCGTTTGATCGTTACCAAACTGGATATTTACTCGCATATATATAGGTTAGCCATGGGATTTAAAGTGCTGGCCTTAATCTCACACGATAAACCTAGAGTGACGGGTTCGATTCCCGCTTGAACAATAGGAATTGGGAATATTTAGTGAGGAACTAATTGAATAAAATCCTTAGGCCCTGGCTAGAAAAAGGTGGTAACCTGTAGATAACCTGTACCAATTAACCACAGTAGCATAAAGTGGAAGTTAATAAATAATAATAGTGTGTTTATTTAGAACATTAGCAAAATAAATTAAAAATTTACAAGTTTCTTAAATAATAAAAGAATAATTTCGTAATATACACACAAACATATACAACTTGGGCGTGTCGAGTTCGGTCAATTCATTCATCGCTTTATACATGTACATATACAAAGTTTAAAAACAGAGAATATTTAATTATTGTTCTCATCAATTAGGAATTTTCGGTCACCTTTGTGAGACACACAAATACTTATACAATGCCTGCCAGACTTTACCGCTCAAAAATAATGTATAATCGTTATGCCTTTATTTTGAGGAACCAAGATATTGCCTTCTGAATTTCTCAAGTACTGGACATACTGCTATGTACTGAAATGTATTCTACAACACAATTCATGCTGCTTAGGGAGCATACCCATAAATTTTCAGTTTTACACACCGACCAAATTCAAGTTCAGCATTTCTTCTCTTGATAGTTGATGATGAAAATTTATGATGTTCTTGTTACTCTTATAACTATTATTTTATAAAATAAAATTAAAAGTTTTGTAGTTACACTGAAACTTAGAATGGCTTGCGTTAATCAACAAACTTTAGAATAAACTCGAATATTGTATCTATTTTTTTCTAAACAATACCTTCTTCTTTACTCTATAGAATAGAATATATATTTATTTGTTAAAGATTAAATAAATTAAGTAAACAAATAGCAATTCTGTCTTCTTAAATAAATAATTAAATCCAAATTCTTTAGATCAACAATAATATGACAATAGAAAAAAACAAAAAAAAAGTAATATAGTGTAAATAGTAAAATATAATACATAAAAAATAACTAAAAGCATTCTTTAATCTTGCATATTCTACTCCTAGAAATTCCTGAATAATACATTACTGGTTTGTAAACTAATTAGCCTGTATTTGAATTACATGCTCAGTGATTATTCTAATCCAACGATGACTTGGAAGATTTAAAGTTTTTAAATAATAGTGTTTGTACAATTACATATACATATTCACGACTTTCATTACCTACACACCTCAGTTTTAAACAATCTCTCTCCTTGCAACTTTGAAGTATTATCCTTAATCTTTTGTGAAGTAAAAGCCAAAATGCGTGAGACGTTGAACTTGCCACATAAAACACTTACTGACTCCTGCAGAAAACGTGAGGACCTTGACATACAGAATGGCATTACAGAACTGCTGAGTGATCATAGCCTCTGTATATACACCATTCTCACTTATTTACACGACAATAGATTGCAATATATCACTTGAAGACATGGGCAACACAAGTTCTTTGAGTAAATTTAAACTAAAGTACCTTGGAAAGAGTTAATCACAACATATCAGAACTATTAAAATACACAGTAGTTTTTTTTTTTTCATTTGTCAGCTAATTTTTTCACAGTTAGTTCAGGAGCTGAACACTATAAATAAATAATAGCCATTCACATTTCTTATTGTTGTTAGCGCAGCATAAGCATAACTTACCCAATAATCGTTCTGACTATTATTGCCAGTTTCTATATTCAATAAAAGTCCGTCACGTGGGGCTGCGTAAACTAAGCAGATTTCCCCCGTGCTTTTATTACAGACTTGTGTTCTCATCTTACCATATATTCTCTATTTCTATATAAAAAACCAATGAGTAGAACGATGAAAAAAAAAAATAAAAATAAGCAGTCAGGGGACTGCCGGTAGAAGTGAAAACTCCTTGCTTTGATCGCTCAATTTTGGCATTGCTGAGAAATTTTTTTTTACGAAGTCTTATTTTAAAAATATTTTTAGTTATTTATCAATAAGTAACAGTTATGTTCTATTTTACATGAAAAATGAAATGACAAAAATAATAGTGATAAAAAAAAATGCCTTACAAAAATAAGTTAAGTACACTCAGAAAAATCAATTTCTATCCATAATTTCAACAACTCTTGCACCATCATCACTGCCAGCATCATCACCAATTTCTAAAAGTGATACGATCGGTATATGGTAGCTAAAGTAGGATACATACAGTTTGGATTCGAATTTATTTAAATATTGGAATTTATTTAAATATTCGAATTTATTTATTTAAATATTCGAATTTATTTAAACTTCGGATTAAAATATCTATGAAAGTAAAAATGGTAGATATATAGTATCTGTGAACGAAATGATGCTGGTTTTGTCCTCTTTAAAATGGTATGCGAACGAAAACTCTAGCTAATTTGGTTCAGGAGTTATGAAGAAAAGAAGCTCCTTTAGCTTTGAGTTGAGTACTAGCGGTGGCGGTGTCGCGATTTCATACTTTTTTCCTCTCCCGCAAATGCTTCCTTACGGGGTGCACAACGTGCCTAAAGAAGTTTTCACTTCAATAAAGTACAAATATCTCACTTAATACTTAAGTTACGAAAAAATTCATGCAACAACGATTGTATACAATCAAAAGTTTGTCCTATAACATTTTACGATCGGATTCATTATGACGTAGATACTTGCGATTTTCGAATCCCCTCCTCTTTAAACCCCCACTATTCCGAGGGTTTACAGAAGACCGAAAACGCATAGATACAAATCTCTAGGTTAATATCAAGAATTAATGTATATCACAATATTTATTATATTTCATTCAATTTTCTATGATTTTATACATTTTTTCGTCCGACTTATAACAGGGGTACTACGAATTTTCGAACTCCTCCCCCTCTACCACTCCATCCTTCCCCACTCACTGAGCCGATTCAGCCATTCAAAAATTTCACCTTTATTTTATTCACGATAAAAGGCAAATATGTATATATATACATACTTTGATTAATATTTTGAACACCAATAGGAAACGAAATATCACTGTTTTTAATTTCAGGCCTCCCTTATAACCCCCACTCCTGCCCGTCCCTAGAAATGTTAGTATGTTTTATTATAAGGAAGGCGTTAGTGCTAATTCACATACCGATGGTTTAGTTCGGTTGAGTTTTTTGTGAAAAATAAAATTGTTGACTTCCGCAGTAGTTTTTAACGTATAACTAAACGTAAACGTCGGAATACGACAAATGTGTACATAACAAATGTTACTCTAAATAACAAAATAAACCAATTTTGTTTTGAGCATATTTTCCGAAAAACCAATAGGAAACGAAATATTGCTATTTTTAATTTCGGACCTGCCTTATAACCCCCACTCCTGTTCGTCTCAGAGGATATTAATATAGCCTAAAGTCTAAGTTGGGTTAGTAAGATACATACCAAATTTCATAAAATTCGGTTCCGCCGTTTATGCGTGAAAAGGTAACAAACAAACAAACAGACACCAAAGAAACAAAATGCAGTTATGGTGTCTATGACATGTGAAACGAAAAGTTATCGTGAAATTTCGCAAAGTAAAGAAGGTTAGGTAAGGTTAGAAACTACAGGTTAGGTAGAAGCTTCCGCCAGTGCCGACTTACGAAAATGGCCGAACTAACCAGAACAACACCCGACCACATACTTCATGAAAATACAAATATCTCGGTTAATATTCAAGATAGAGAATAAATGTATATAACAATATTTATAGTAAATTTAATTTGCCATAAGATTAGTTATACACAATTTTTCGGCGCATAATAACGGAGATATTTTGAATTTTCGAAAAACCCTCCTCTAACCCCCCCCCCTCCCTCTGGTACGATTTTAGACATCAACAAAGTTTGTCTTTTTACATAAAACGGCTTAACTTTGCACAATATTTTGACCTTTACCCGTCCCAGTGTTTAGGGTTAATACCGTAACGATCAAACAAAAATTGCGACCGCTAGAGCGGTAACAGACAAATATATAGATAGACTAGCTCAGATACCCGGCTTCGCCCGGGATTTGATTTGAGGCTGAATAGTGATGGTATTTTTTTGGCAAGGCTTAACTTTGCACAATATTTTGACCTTTACCCGTCCCAGTGTTTAGGGTTAATACCCGTTGTTGGCATTTGTTAATAAGAAAATTATTTTTTATTTAAGTCTTCAATGTCCTCCATATTTTCATACTCGTATTTCCCGTCTCCTGTGCATTATGCATAGATTTCACTTATTAAGGACAAAATATTAACATAATTTGAATTCATTTAGATGAGTTACCTCATAGTTCAAATTGGAATAGATTGTTGAGCATATCAATATTTCTACACAAATTACTTGCTCCACACATAGTTTATAGTGTATATCTCGTTTATACATTGTTAAAAGACAAAAATGAATATGACAAAAGTTACTCTAAATAACAAAATAAACAACTTTTGTTATGTTCATGTTTGCCGAAAAACGAATAGAAAACGAAATACCGCTATTTTTAAATTCAGGCCTCCCTTACAACCCCCACTCCTACCCGTGCCTAGAAATGTTGGTATGGCTTGTTATAATGAAAGCGTTAGTGCTACATATACCGAGTTTTATTTATTTCGGTTGGGTCTATCGTCCCAAATAAAATTGTTCACTTCCGCTATAGGTTTTAGTTTATATCTCGTTTATAATTCGGTATACGAAAAAAGTGTATATAACAAAAGTTACTCTAAATAATAAAATAAATAACTTTTGTAATGTACATATTTGCCGAAAACCCAATAGGAAACGAAATATCGCTATTTTGAATTTCAGGCCTCTCTTATAACCCCCACTCCTGCCCGTCACTAGAAATGTTGGTACCGCTTATTATATTGGAGGCATTAGTGCTAATACACATACCGAGTTTTATTTATTTTGGTTGAGTCTTTTGTGTCAAATTAAACTGTTCACTTCCGCTATAGGTTTTAGCGTATATCTCGTTTATAAATCAGTATTCGAAAAAAATGTACATAATAAATGTTACTCTAAATAACAAAATAAACAACTTCTGATTTATTCATATTTGCCGAAAAATCAATAGGAAACGAAATATCGCTATTTTTAATTTCAGGCCTCCCTTATAACCCCCACTCCTGTTCATCTCAGAGAATTTTAATATAGCCTAAAGTCTAAGTTGGGTTAGTAGTAATAAACATACCAAGTTTCAAAAAATTCGGTTCAGCTGTTTATGCGTGAAAAGGTAACAAACAAACAAACAAACATACACGAAAGAAACAAAATGCAGTTATGGTGTCTATGACATGTGAATCGAAAAGTTATCTTGAAATTTCGCGAAAAAAATCAATGTTCAGACAGAGGTTACAATTTTATATATATATATATATATATATATATATATATATATATATATACAATTTTGAACGGACCTCATTTTCGTCATCTCCTGGGTAGGATCGATGGCATTTTCGAAACTCGCGTCATGAGTACGACCTCAATAGCTGATTTCCCTTAAGGGAAATCTGCTAAAAGGAAAGTGATGCTTCTTAGGCATTTGATCTTATGATTATTGGGGATAGGGACGGAATGAGGGAGGTATAGAAAGTCATTTTTTGAAAACATCAAAGAACTCATGATTTTCGGTGTGTATAGTGATAAGAAATAGAAGCCAAAATGGTTGCAACTATAATGCGTAGCTTTTAGAAAATATTTAAATGATATATTCGGTAAAGCAGTTTCGCTCGAACGAAAAGTCTTTGAAATTCTGAACATAAAAATTTTGAAATTGTAGTTGTCTGTTCGTTCGACGAAACCCCAACATTTCGTAGCATATATATATATATAATAACAAAATACATACCGAGTTTTGTTAAGTTCGGTTCAATCGTTAGCGCCAATAAATAGTTGCCCTGCTTTAGTTTATAGTACATTTCTCATATATACAATGTTAAAAGACAAAAATGAATATGACAAAAGTTACTCTAAATAACAAAATAAACAACTTTTGTTATGTTCATATTTGCCTAAAAACGAATGGAAAATGAAAAACCGCTTTCTTTAAATTCAGGCATCCCTTACAACCCCCACTCCTGCCCGTCCCTAGAAATCTTAGTATGGCTTATTATAAGGAAGGCGTTAGTGCTAATACACATACTGAGTGTTTTATTTAGTTCGGTTGAGTCTTTTGAGCCAAATAAAATTGTTGTCTCTCGCTATAATTTTTAGCGTATAACGCCTTTATAATTCGGTATACGATGATAGTGTATATAAAAAAAAAGGTTTCTCTAAATAACAAAATAAACAACTTTTGTTATGTGCATATTTGCTGAAAAAGGAATAGGAAACGAAATATCGCTATTTTTAATTTCAGTCCTTCCATATAACCCCACTCCTGTTCGTCTCAGAGGAAATTAATATAGCCTAATGTCTAAGTTGGGTTAGTAGTAATATACATACCAAGTTTCATAAAATTCGGTTCAGCCGTTTATGCGTGAAAAGGTAACAAACAAAAAAACAAACATACACGAAAGAATCAAAATGCAGATATGGTGTCTATGACATGTGAAACGAACATTGATCGTGAATTTTCTCGAAAAAACAATCTACAGACAGAGTTTACAATTATATATATATATATATATATATATATATATATATATATATATATATATATATATATATAGATAGATATATAGATATAGATAATTTTGCACGGGCTTCATTTTTGTTATGTACTTATTACATGAAATGAATTGGTACAAGAAATTCTTTTGGATAATTATTTTTGCCCTCGATTAACTTTTCTTTAATTTTAGCTAATTACCATTTATTGAAATCCACGAGTGCACTCAGTAATTTTACATATGAAATTTTAATTATTTGTATAAATTAAACACTACATACAAAACGTCTACAAAGCTTTTAGGACTAAGGCAGGACGATGGGTTCTATTAGAAGTTTCCCTCATTATACAAATTCCCTTTGCGCTCGCATGGCTTTTTAATTTTATTCAAAAGACCTTCTTAATGTATATAGTTCTCCTGTTCTGTTATCACATCTTCAGTTATCCGAAGAAGATTAGATAAACCTTATTTCTTTCAGACTTGTTGTTCAGAACTTTCATATTTGTAAAAATGTTATTTATTATCGTCCATTTTGTGATATTAATACTAACTTTCACGGGTTATCTACTGGTTACCAACGTTTTCTACATACCTATATACATAAATTTGTCTGTTGCCGCTGTGGTAGTAATGATTGTTTTAACGTTACCAGACTCGATATATAAGCAAGCGTTTCATGGCAAACTAAAGATCAAGTTCATCAATGGCTAAAATTGAATAGGGGGTGAGGAGGGGTATAGAGAGGGAGAATTTGAAAATCCGAAATTTCTCCGTTAATATACGTCGAATCGCAAAAAGTGTATTGTACTAATCTTATTGTACATGTAATTGTCTATAAATGTCATTATACACAAATTTAATTTTTTCTTAGATTAGCATTAACTGAGATATTAGGAATTTTGGATCTACTCATGTCCTAAAAAGATAAGCTGTTAAAACATGGACCTTTCTATTCTAAGCTGAAATTCCAAATACCCTTTCCATGGGACATTTATCATATGATTTAATATTTAATATTTATTTATTTGGAGCTTCGCAGCTGTGGCGATGTTGCTCGGGGAAAAAACTGTATAAAATAAAAAACTAAAAAAAAAAGATATTTATTTATTTGGAACTACAATGAGAAAAAACAAAACGATGGAATGGATCACAATACCAAATGCAAAACAAAACACAGAAATGGAAATCAAAAACAAAAACCAGAAATGGAACACAAAAACAAAATAGAAAAACAAATAGAAATGGAACACAAAAACAAAATACAGAAATGGAATATAAAACCAAAATGGGGAAAAAAAAAAAAAAAAAAAATGGAACACAAAAACAGAAATAGAACAAAAACAGAAATGGAAAAACAAAACAGAAATGGAAAAACAAAACTTTTATCATATGAGATACATGCAAATTCTTTGTCCGGTTAAGGTTTTACGTTCTTGGTTCAAAACTGTTCAATCTATACCATACTCAATAATTAACCGTTTTATTCAACACTAACGGTCAAATCTGTGATTTGCAAAAAACGGAGCAGGAATAGTGGGGGGTTTAGAGAGAGGGGGAATAAGAATATTCAAAATATCTCCGTTATTCTTTGTCGGATCGTAAAATGTTACAGTCAATCTTGGTAAGCTATTAAGGCTCTACAATCGTTGTTCAATAATTATAAATTAACTAGTTGACCCGGCAAACGTTGTTTTGCCTTATAAATTATTCCTAGTTTCTAGATGAATTCTAGTGTAGACAAAAAGTAACTTACTTATTATAAGTGTATAAGTATGTGGTATATGCGTGAAATAGGCATGGAGTGCTTTGAACGATAAGGGAATATAAAAATAACAAACGCCAAACAATATTATTCTTAAGTTATTATAGTTTATTTACAACAACCGTTGTATCTTCAAATTTAAATTGTCAACGTCTGCATTTTTTTGCTGCTAAAATATCTCCTTCTGCAAGCCACTCATAATTTATGTACTGTGTGTGTACATCGGGAAATATTTGTTCAATGAGAGTATCTTTGCATTTTGCAGAAATCGGTAGGTAATTTTACGTATCCAGTTTCATCTGTAGCAACTTTTTCATCACCGATATCTAAGAGTTGTTTTGAGAATGTTTCAGCGGATGGATCTTGAAGCATTTGAACGCGCATATTTACTTTCAGCTGTACTTTTTCAACATTACGCCACAATGGAGATGATTTTGAGCAAGCGTTGATCTCATCAGCGTATGTTGACGGGAAGTGTTTGTCTGAAATCACCTGAAAGCACCAACAGAGTGCCGCCAAATAGTTTGTCGTTGTCTTTAATATCTTTCAATGTCCTGTTCAACGCCTCAATGTTTGTGTGCCATAGTACATTCATCCCAGATGATAATTTTACAGTGGATCGATGCCCGATTGTTTTTTAATGTTACACACTGCTTCAGGGTTATTTTGAATATTTAGTGGCAGCTTAAATACTGAATGAGCTGTTCTACCTCCATCCAATAAAGTTGTCGCAATGCCCGATGATGCAACGGCCAATGCGATACCATTATTTTCATTAAAAAAAATATTATTTTATTATTGTTATTTTATTTTCATAAAAAAAAATTTAGATTTGCCATAAGCTAAGGGAAATTTTAATCGAAATACAGTTTAAAACACTATAATTGATCAGTTATCGAGCGGGACGATAATGATTAAATTACTAAAATGGCTAAGAAAAAAATAGGGGTTGGTGATGAAAAATTTAGGGTTGTATGTATTTTTTAATGCCACATTATAAAAAAAATAAAAACAAAAAAATTCGTCCGTAAATTAAAAAAAAAATGTTAAGAGTGAACAACCTTTATCTCTTAGGGTTATGAAAAATAAATAGTAGCCGATTCTCAGACCAACTGAATACGCATATAAAATTTGGTAAAAATCGGTAAAGCCGTTTCGGAGGACGCCACTCCTAACTCACATTGTGACATGGAAATTTTATATATTAAATAAACTTGCGGGGGGGGGGGGGTCAGATAAATTTATATCCGGAATATATTACAATTGAAAATATTATTAATTAAAATTATGTGTAAAAGCCCAAACATGAGTGTAGATAATAAGGAAATTCTTTGAATGAGTTTTCTGAAAGAAACCCATTTCTTTGGTATAAATTACATTGGAAAATCATCTGAGATTTAAATTAAAGTACTATCATTCTTCATCTGCAGAAGAGGTTGTTACACAGCCAGTTCGTTACTCGGAAAGGCACGATTTCATATCTGGATGCACTGCTATGAATAAAAATTCAACAAGGAAGTCGGAAAGATAAACTTGAAGATGTCGTGCATTTCGGCTACAGATAAGCAATTATTTTCTGAGACAGCTGTGCACAGATAAAAGTTTACGCGGGAAGAATTGCCACAAAATTAAACATTTGCATTTGAGGAATATTCAACGAAACTGTAATAGAGTTCAGCTTTCGCTTAGACTATTTCTCACATAGAAATTTTACAATGTATGTAAATATTACATGAATATGTAATATATTCTCCTTTCTCCAATGCATATATGGTTTGAAAATTTACGAGACCATTTACAGATCGTCCGGCCGTTAATTTATTAAGACGAACGCAAATCTTAATTGAAATTACCTAGTCAACTTTTTATGATCTATACTCAATGTATTATCTTCGAATTTCAGACTCCAGCCAATGCATTTTCAACTCCAAGTCATCAAACCAACCCTGTCATTGACTCTAGTTTTTAATCTGGTTCCCACAGATGACTAAACATCCTATTCTGTAATAAAAGTTTCAAATATACAAATTTTTTTTTATCTCTAATGCTTCACATTGTTGGGGTTTCGTCAAACGAACAGACAACTACAAATTTCAAAAGTTTTATGTTCAGAATTTTAAAGACTTTTCGTTCGAGCGAAATTGCTTTACCGAATATATCATCATTTTCTAAAAGCTATGCATTATAGTTGCAACCATTTTGGCTTCTATTTTCTTACTATCCGCCTACTTCAAAATAACAACATTAACCAATTTTAACAAACACCAATGTACCTTAACACTACCCTTACATTTCCCCTTACATTGGAGTGTAAAGAACTATCAAATTGATTTAAACCTCACACCATCACAACAAACATACCCTCTGACTTCAAAATGTTATCAGACATCTTTCAAGGCTTTAATTTCACAAAACCCTCACACTCGATTCATTATCACAGATGGATCTAAGACAGAACACGGGACCGGCTCAGCCGCCACTATCAAGAACAAAACCTACAAAGTTAAACTACACGACGAATCAAGTACTTATACTGCAGAACTACAGGCCATCATACTAGCACTTTCAAAATTAGAAAACCGATCACACCAAGTAGGGTCATTCCATCTCAAATCATTCAGCAAAATGTAAAAATGTCACCCATGGTTTCAGATTTCAATGAAAATTTTTTTAACAACACTTTTTACCTTCCTTATGGAGAATATAAAATGTTACTTTGATATCTCCAGTAGTTTTTGTGAAAAAAAATGCTGAAATATTGAGAAAGTTTGTGAAACAGACATTTTTAAGGTTGCTTATTTGGACACATTGCATTAGAAAAAAAATCATAACTTTAGTGATTTTCAACATATCAAGATAAAATTTTCACTAAAGTGTTCATAAAAGCATGGAGTTACAGGAAAAAAATACATATATAGATATTTTGAAATCCATCCCCCCTTTTGATAAGGTTTACATAAAACGTTTAAATATTGAGTTTATTTACGATCAAACAAAAATATGACTGTTAGAGCTGTTCACAGACAAATACATTTAAGTGTGTGTGTGTGTGTGTGTGTGTGTGTGTATTTGTGTATATATATATATATATATTTATATATATATATTTATATATATATATATAGTGCCTCTACCCCCTTAAAATTGTCAATTGTGTCAATAAATTGCTGAGACTTAGTATGGCAAAATTGTGACCCTTGAAGAATCATTTCAGTCCATATTTAACCTCGTAAGCATCTTCAGTGCTGCTCCATCGACCCTAACTTTGGAATTTCCAATGGAATCTTATTATGTCGGACTCTTATAGAAAATCGAATTCTAAAACTAAAGTTTATATCGGTAAATGTTTCGATTTGATGCAACCTTTAGCCGTAAAATGCACAAATCTTTATTTCAGAAACGGCACCCCCGTGGTCAATGGTTTTATTGAAAAATCTTGAGACATAAAATTCGTAGCCAAGAAAATTATCTTTGAAACAAGTAACGAATGAATGAGAAGAGAAATGAATTCTGGGGGGGGGGGGATTAAAACGAAATAACGCAAATGTATTCTTGCTGATTCTTCCCTGTGTGTGTTTTCTTTTTTTACATGGAGCTATGCAGGACACACACACACACACACACTCTTATATATATATATATATATATATATATATATATATATATATATATATATATATATATATATAGTTTTAAACAGAGCTCATTTTTGTCATCTCCTGGGTAGGACCGATGGGCATTTCAAGAAATTTTTATAGAATCTCGTCAAGAATAAGGCCTTAATAGCAGATTTCCCTTGAGGAAAATCTGCTAATAAAGTGGTACTGCAGCAGTTGTAACATGGTATCCGCGAGGTTAGAACATGATGGCTCTGCTTACCTTTCCAGTATCCCAATTACTTTAAAATGTGATTGCTCATCCTCCCCTTTTAGTCTCGAATTACAATTGACCTTTTTGAACAATTTCCATAAGAACTTTAGAAACGGTTTCAAACGTGGTCAATTGTGAAATGCTTTAATTGTCTGTAACTACACAGCTTGTCATTATCGCCTTTAAAATGGCTGTTAACTTGGATTTATTTGGACTGAGACAGTAAATGCAATGAATGTAAAAATTTTAAAACAATTTAGCTCCTACAGCATTACACTTGAGTAAATAAAACCCAACCTTATATTTGTATTTTGAGAGACAAAAAAAAAACACTTTATACTTCATTTCTTTTACAATTGACTGCATTTCTATAGGCACATTAAGACCAGGGTTCCGAGTCGGGGGAATTTATTTTAATACCCTTGTCAACAAATATACCACTTTTTTAAATTGGTATGTGTATATTTTACATACATCCACACACATGCAAGTATATTTAACATTTGTGCACAGCTAACTGAACTGAAAGTCCATTTTCCTTGAAACTCGAAATATTAACTTGTCTTATAATTTGAAGATCTTAGTTCATTTGAATGAGAAAGGGGCCGAGATTAGGACATTTTTTTTCTTCATGTAGAGACAAAAAAAATGTATTAGGCCTTGTTTCTTTATCATAAATAAAACCTACGTTTTATGTTGTTTTTCACTATGTTTTATAATATTTCTGATTCGTTTCATAGAAAGGAAGTGTCCTTAAAATTATGGTTACGACCTTCCTCATAAACTTTTCCATAGTATACGGTCCCATATTGTCAGAAAACTGCAATATACTATACAGCAGATTTAGAATTTTCGTTTTGCATTATTAGCGAGTTTTCACCATAAAATTGAAATACAGAAAGTTATAAATTCTGGTACGGACGTATTTTTGCCCTTAGAAAGGTAGGTGCTGTACAGTGGCGGCTCGTGTATAGGCACTGTGGAACTGCAGCACCCCCAATTTCCAATTGATATTATCTTTAACATTTAATATAATGAGCCTTTTTTCTTTAATTATTTTATATACTTGTATTAATATATAATCCTTAAGCTAAATGCAGTAACCATCCCCCAGTTTATGAAAAAAGATACAAAAATCTTTGTATGGAACTGTGTGCTTCACAGTTCCATACAAAGATTTTTGGCACTGTCTTTTCCGCAGTGCCGACCGAATAGATTAAGCTTGAACTGTAACAATTTAGGTTAAAGTAAGTAAAAAATGTTTGATTTTGTCCTTTCATGATTTTATTAAGTTTCTGAATAAATTGTCTTTTTATAAATGTTTGTTTCCTTTTACACAATTTTAAAACAATAGCTAAAAATTTTCTCGAGCAGCACCACCAATTTTAGCTTCGAGCCGCCACTGGGGTGGTAATCAAGTTTTAGCGGATTTCCCTTAAGGGAAATCAGCTATTGAGGTTGTAGTCATGACGGAATTTTCGACATTTTTCCTCAAATATCCATCGATCCTACCCACGAGTTGACGAAAATGATGTCCTATCAAAACTGTATATATATATATATATATATATATATATATATATATATATATATACACCTATCTATCTAACTATCTATATATTTTTCTGTTACCGCTCTAGCGGTCGCAATTTTTGTTTGATCGTTACCAAACTCGATATTTAGTCGTTTTATGTAAAAAGAAAGTTCAAGTTCGTTAACGGCTGAAATCGGACCAGTGGGAGGGGGAGGGGTTAGAGGGGAGGATTTTCGAAAATTCGAAATATCTCCGTTACTATACGTCGGATCGAAAAATTGTACAGAATGCATCTTATTGCAAATTAATTTTACTATAAATATTGTTATATACATTTATTCCCTATCTTGAATATTAACCGAGATATTTGCATGTTTATTAAATTTTGGCCGATAACGGATTTTTGAATTTCCCGCCAAAAGCTAGTTTGGCCCTTTGCCGTAACTGTTCGGCTCTCGTATGGAGATTTGTCTATTGTATAACTTCACGTTGGAAATCTGCTTAGTTTACGCAGCCCCTGCGTGACGGACTTTTTAGAGCAACTCATGTCTCTCCATATTGTAGATCCGCCCGTCTGTTCTACTACGTCTTTAAAACAATGTATTAAATTCGTTTCCTATCCCCTGATTTATCACCCACTCTCCATTCAACAACAAATTAGATAATTAAATGGACATATATGACCTGGGGAGCTCCACCACTAAAACATTGATAGTGGAGCTGAAGTCAATGAAAGAATAGCACTTGCTAAACAAGTCTCATCAAAGAAATGGGAATATTTTAACTAATAAGTATGCATATAGGCATGGATACAAAAAAAAATGTTCTTCTTATTCGATACCCGAAAGTTTTATATGTTCTTCATAGATTAATAGCAAGGGTCAACAATAAGAAGAAACATTTTACCGCGCAAACTTTATTCACACTGCTCTCCATGTTTCGTGGTTTGCCTACCTCCACTTCAGGGGCTATCCCTTTTCAAAAAATAATAATATTAATTTAAAAAAAATTATAACATTAATTTTACAAAGCCATATGATAAATCTTTGTTAGATACTATATCAATAATTGTCTATTTGCATGGTATATTTATTAAATCTAATTACAAATTGCATGAAATGCTCGTCCCCTCTTGCTGGGGTAGAGTCGTTGCGACTGTCCTTTCCTCAATGGGGATGTCGTTGATACTGAGATTCCCGTAGTACGTTAAGTCAGCTGACTACAGGTCGATTATGTACTCGTCAACCTTGAACTCGACTATAGTTTAGTTTATTTATTAATTATTTGAATTTTGAAGAACATAAAATAAAATGTTCAAAATGGGGGAGGAGCAACGGAAATGTGAATTGTCGTAGAATCACTCAGAATAAAACGGACTTAAAGAAATTTGATGGAATTTCTAAATGAAGTGTGTGAAAGCCAAGTCGTATCAAGACCATGGAAAAAAAGAAGAGTGAAACTTATTGGGAATATCATAAGGCACAACGATTTTATCACAAATATTACCTAGAATACCCTATTTTGAGGATATCAAATATCTTATGGATGCATGTGGATATAGAAATATGAAAAGAACAGCTTCTGGTAGAACACAATGGGCTCAACTACAGGGCGTAACCTTTGGATCACATACTCGATCCAACCAAAACAACTGAAAATAATGTTAAAATGGTTATTTATTATACAAGTGACGAAAGTAGATCATTTCACAACTCGAGTGAAACGTTTAGCCACACAAGCGAAGCGAGTCTGGTAATTCGACGTGAGTTGTAAATTCTACTTTCGTCACGAGTGTAATATTAAATTTTTTCTGTAATCGTGTAATACATGATCAGATCTAACCAGAATATGAACAAAATTAGGATGTGAAGATTATGGTATGTTGTTGGTAGGTTATAAGCATGGTTGTGAAAGGTTATAAGCATAGTTATAAAACAACTAGTGATGATTGTGAAGTAGTGCAGTTATAAACAAGTGCATGATATAAACAATAAAGGTAATTATTATTATATTTAAATTTTAAAATTAATTATTTTTTAATTATAATATTATAAAAAAATTTAATTTCCAACTTCAAATTATTTTTTAATTTATACTTATTACTAATTAAGAAGGCAATTCACTTTCTTCACTTGTGAAGAAAGTGATTACTTTCTTCACTCTATTGCAAAATGTTTCACTTTCTTCACTCATTTCAGTTTAGTAATGTTACCATTATTCAATGATTACAGAAAAACGCCCTTTAATATATTTACCATCCTCATAGTCTATTAATAGATAAGACCCTAGCAAAATAGAAAGGTGTCTATTAGTATTGTAAACAATGTCTTGTTGAGAAAGGACTGCACCACCCACGTCAAATGGCCGAAAGTAGGCAGACTGTCGGTCTCACCCTCACTGACCCCTGTAATCTGTCTAATGTGATAGGTCAATATTAGAAGTTGTAAGCCCTAGCAAATGTCACGAGCGTGAATCAACTTATAAACGTGTATTTTAAACTTCCACTGTTTCCACATAATACCTACCGATATCCAAATCTTCATTGCCCTTAGAATGCAATGAGAATTAAAGAGGGGCAAGAAAGTAGGACATGCAATGAACTAAGAAGCCTTCCATCACAACGGAGGAGTCAGAAAATGGCATACTGATGGCGGGTTACCCACAGTACACTGTAGCGAAAAGTAAGTATATGAAAAATTAAACAGAGTTAATCTCATATTTAAGAAGTACGAGGTAGATGAAAGGAGCCGACCGATGGTCAAGCACGCTCTCGGCAATCCCCGTCCGGGATCTAGACGGGGCTAGAGAGTTCTCTTTTGATTTCGCCGCTTGTCTATAAAAGTGGTTCAGCTCGTCCAGACAACTCGTTTGTTCTTAGCTCTCTTCAACTGATCAACAGTGCGTTCAGCTGTAGTGAACAGTGCGTTGTAGGTGCGCTGCGGAAGAACTGTGTTGTGCCGTTTTATGTAAAGAACAGTGTAGTGTCATGTAAAAGTAAAGGAACAGTGCAGTATCGTTATCTTTGAGAAGATTAGTGAAGCTGTGACGTGTTTTTGTTAACTTCAGTGATGGTGAGTGAGTTATTGGACTGTGCAGTAAGAAGAACAGTGAAGCTACCAGAGCATACAGTGAGTAGAATATTAGAATAATAAACCAAGTGTGCAATGCATTGTTAAATAAATTGTGCAGTAATAAAAGCTCTGAAGCTTGTGAGTTTAATTTTGCAATCCAAAAGAACTCTAATAAACGAAAATAATATGTTATAATAAGACATATATTAAACCGATTAAAAAATTACTTTTGGTATAACTTTTGGTTTTGTACCATGACAAAAAGGAAATCCACATTACGGGATTATCCCGTATTATTAATGGAGGTTGTCTATGCGTTTGAAACGCAAAAATACAAATAACACTCTTAGAATACAGACTTAAAGAACGATTGGAGGAAATCATTCTATTAAAAAGATACTATATATACGATGGACCCAATATAATTTCTACTCAGAAAACCATTTCTTTTAGGTTCAAGTTTTTCACGAGCATGATCTTTCCAATCACATATGTCTTCTCGTCCAAAAAGTATTACACTAACCCTCCCTCCTCCCAACTACACATCTCTGATCAGGGACCCAAAGATACAAACTGATCTATGCTCATGAACCCTTCTTCCTCCCAACTACACATCTCTGATCAGGGACCCAAAGATACAAACTGATCTATGCTCATGAACCCTTCTTCCTCCCAACTACACATCTCTGATCAGGGACCCAAAGATACAAACTGATCTATGCTCATGAACCCTTCTTCCTCCCAACTACACATCCCTGATCAGGGACCCAAAGATACAAACTGATCTATGCTCATGAACCCTTCTTCCTCCCAACTAATACATCCCTGCTCAGGGACCCAAAGATACAAACTGATCTATGCTCATGAACCCTTCTTCCTCCCAACTACACATCCCTGATCAGGGACCCAAAGATACAAACTGATCTATGCCCATGAACCCTTCTTCCTCCCAACTAATACATTCCTGCTCAGGGCCCCAAAGATACACACTGATCTATGCTCATGAACCCTTCTTCCTCCCAACTAATACATCCCTGCTCAGGGATCCAAAGATACAAACTGATCTATGCTCATGAACCCTCCTCCTCCCAACTAATACATTCCTGCTCAGGGACCCCCAGATACACACTGATCTATGCTCATGAACCCTTCTTCCTCCCAACTAATACATCCCTGCTCAGGGACCCAAAGAAACAAACTGATCTATGTTCATGAACCCTATTTCCTCCCAACTAATACATCCCTGCTCGGTGACTCTAAGATGCATACTGTTCTATGATCACACACCCCTCCCATCCAACTAATACATTTCTGACAAGGACTCCAATATGCACACTACTCTATGCTCATAACCCCCCCCCCCTCCCAGCTAAGATATTCCTGCTCAGGGACTCCATAATGCATAGTGATCTATGCTCACTTACCCCCTCCCATTTGCTATCATCCTACTTTAGCCCCACGAGATGCATATTGCCCAACAATCCACCGTGCCCCCACCCCCCCCCCCATCACCACTTGCTATTCATACTTACTTAAGTAACCACGAGATGCATATTGCCCAACAATCCACCGTGCCCCCACCCCCCACCACCTGCTACCAGTCTGCTCAGGGACTCCATGAACACGACTCACCTTGCTAGCAGTAGGCACAAATAACCAAACAAAGCCAAATATCTAAAGTGTGTACGGCCGAAGAGAGGGCTGATATGCCCATTCGGTATTTCGTAAAACCTCTTGAGAGAAAAGATGTTCCCGCGAGACACGATCGGAGACTTATCAAGGTCTCGAAGCGACTCCAAACTATATCGTGACCAGTAACGATCTGTGACCGTCCGTCTTGCTCAACTCGCTTACACGTCAATAATAAAAAAAAAAAATAACTAAAATATTATTGGTTTATATAACGGAAATCGGTTAGCATTTCAGAAGCAGACGATTTCAATAATATTTGTGGAGTTTTAATACTTGGCCCTACAAGTATAATTAATTTTATTATTATCAGTTATTGGCATTTTTCCAATAATTGAACCATTAATGATGACTACAGGTTTTATTATATGCATATGTTCCATTAATTAGATGTTAATGTTTAATGTTCGCAGGTACATTAAAAATAAATTTCAAATAATAACATGAAATGCAAATTGAATAAACTTAAACAGGCGATGTTGTTGTTTGGCACTTGTGTAAATTCAATAGAATCGTAAGTATTTATTTGATGAACTTTGCAACGAGGCGATTCGGTCAGTATTATTTATTACTATTCATAAATTTGAAATTTTACAATAAAGAAAACGAAGTCAGTAAACAAAAATAAAATATTGTAAAATGAAATTGAAGCAAATAATAAATTAAAACTAGTACGTAAAATCATAAATGAATCATTATTATTATTCCTGATAATCAACAATGAATTGTATTTTTGTTATATATGTATATGTTTATACTTCAGTATACTTATTAAAATCTTAATTATAATTATTAAATAATATATTCTGTGATTCAGCCCCGTCGTCATATTTTAAACCTATACTGCTCAAAAATGAATAGGGATATTGGTTATTTTTTTCTTATCCTATTAATTTTAATTAAATCGATTGAATCGATAAATTGAATAACTTTTTTATGGGGGAAAAAGACAATAATTTCTATTAAATATTAGTGATATTTATAATTTAAAAAAAATGCTAGGCCCCATAAATACCTCAAAACCTACCAACCTACCAATATCCCTATTCATTTTTGAGCAGTTTATATTTTAAATAGTCTCATTTGATGCACACTATATTGAAGTAACCGATTTTACTAAGAATATTTGAAAAGGTTGGGTTGTCTGTTTGTTACAAACACATTTGCCATTGATTTTTATGTCCTGTTAAAAATGTTGTTTATTCTTGATGTTAACTCTTAGTTATTCGTAAATGTTTTTTAAAACGTTTCCAAATGTTTTATTTCGATATTTATAACATTCAATATTAGTTCTGGAGGGATTTGTGGTGATGGGCGTTACGCCAAATTTTAAAGAATGGAGGACGTAAACAGCAGAATTAGGATGAAATGAACCGTCAGGAAATTAAATTAAATTATTTATTTATTTTAATATGAGACAAAATATAGTCTTATTATAATAGAAAAGAATTTATATGTTAATGGAAAACATTAGTTTGATGTATCATGGTTGAAAAAGATCTTAGTCTCCCTGATTTCTTCGGAGTTAATACTCTTCTGGGTTCCTGGGCAAAGTGAGATAGAGAGAAACATGATGGCTTACTAGGCGGCAAAGGAGTAACATTGGTTTGCACGAATCTGTTCCAAGCTCGAAAGTGATTAATGAAGAAAGTAGCAGATAAATGACGAATTAACAAATTCAAAAAAGAAATTTGTCTGTTTACAAGCAAATTCTTTTCATAAGAAAGATTAGAGATAGAAATATCAAAAGAGTAGCATTTAATGCATTTTAACAGTCTGGAACAGAACATTGTATTCCCACCGTCGAATCCTTGACTGGAAGAGGTCGATTATCATGCCCATAGTGTAGATAAAATAGTTCTTACGTCTGAACTATAAGTTCATAGCGGGTAATTTCCTATATCTACCAGATAGATACAGATAACTTGTTATTGTTATTTATTAACATGCATTTTTTTTTTTACTACTGTGGCTAATTGGGACGGGGTGCTCGGGTTAGCCATGTGAGTTAAAGCGTTGCCTTTAATCTCACATGGTAATCCTAGAGTGGCGAGTTCGATTCTCGCCTGGGTAGAGGAATTTATTTAGTGACGAAATTCATTAAATAAAATCCTTAGTCCCGCTAGAAAAAGGTGGTATCTTGTACATAACCCGTCCCAATTAGCCTTAGTTGCAAAAAGTGGACGTTAATAAATAATTTAATTTAATTGGGACGGGTTATCTACAAGTTACCACCCTTTTCTAGGCAGGGTGGGACTATGGATTTTATTTATGTTCGTCACTAAATATATTCCGATTTCCCAGACTGGCATCGAATTCGTCACTCAAAGTTTACCACGCGAGATTACGTACAAAGCTTTCACTCACATTGCTAACCTGAGTCCCTATCTTATTATTGATTTAGTAACAAACAGATGGTCCAAATAGTGCTTGAATTTATTTCTTTGATGAGCTCCGCAACTAGGCGATGTCGCTCAGTATCAGTGCTTGTAGAAAATATCATTTCAATTTGGAACATAGGCATGTAACAAAGGCCCTATCATGTTCTGCAATAGTACATTGTTCCTGACATAACATGCCATTTGCTGATTCGTTCAGGTTTCATCGAAATACTTACGAACTTAAGAACAAATGTTTGCTGTCGTAAGACGGAGCTCAAACTTGTAATAACACAGTTTAAGACTAGATACTTTTTTGATGCGCCGCTCCGTGACATTTAGAATAAATTGGGCAAATGCAATTGCTTTCGGTGCGGGCGAGAAGCTGTTTTGTAACTCGCGGGGCAATTCCGAAGCGTTAATATATCTTAGATATTACTTCACGAAGGATCGAACGCATGAAAAGGCTTAAATACAGGTATTTAGGCGTGCTTGAAAGGCACCCGGCACACTTTTGTACAAGAGAATCATGAAGGTTAGCTAAGTTATTACTGATATCTTAAGCCTCCCAAGATATTATTATTCTAATTACGCTCCATCCGGGGAATTATTCCAAAATAACTACGATTACCCAATTTCCCCGCGATGTCCAAGGACTCTGTTAGTCATGCGGCTTTATGCGTTATCCACTGGTCCTTACAATCACCGAAAGGACCGCGTAGGTTTCCTGAATAATAATGGAATACCTAAATCAGCTTATCAACACTATAAGTGCTAGACACTGATGTCATCCTCCGTCATTCCGAATCGACTCCTCAGGATTCTGTCAATTAATAAGATTTCAATTAGTTTTGAAAATATTTAATTTAAATTCACTTAACCAATGGCGGAAGGTCAACCAAAAAAGAAAAAACATCAAATGAGTTCCGCGTTACCTTGACGCCTCATCAGTAGATAAGTCCGTCACGCAGGGGCTGCGTAAACTAAGCAGATTTCCCTCGTGAAGTTTTACAATAGAGAAATCTGGATAATGCTAACACTTTACACCACCGTGAGTAAATACAAATGGTAATGAGAAATCGTCCAGTTAATTTTAATCAACTCCCAACGGAAACGGCTTTTGAATTGTAAACAAATAGAGCATCAACAGAACGTATTTGCATATATCTCGCAAAGTGAAAGGTTAGAAGACAAGAATGGTTAGCCTGGCTAGAAAAGGGTGGTAACATATAGATAACCCGTCCCAATTAGCCTGAGTTGCAAAAAGTGGACGTTATAATAATAATAAAGAACGGTTAGGTTATACGAGTGCGAAACAGTTACGGAAACGGCCGAACTAATCCGGAAACCTTGGAGAATAGCCGCACACACACTTCATAAAAATACAAATATCTAAAAAGTGTATATGGCAATATTTCTAGTACATTTAATTTACTATAAGATTGGTTCTATAAAATATTTCGATCCGACGTATAATAACGGAGATATTTGGAATTTATTTTCAAAAATCCCCCCCTCCCACTAGTCCGATTTCAGCCATTAACGAATATGATGTTCCTTTTTACATAAAACGATTAAATATCAAGTTTGGTAACGATCAAACCTATATTGCGACCGCTACAGCGTTATCAGACAAATATATATAGATATATATATATATATATATATATATATATATATAAATAATTTTGAACGGACCTCATTTTCGTCATCTCCTGAGTAGGATCGAAGGATATTTGAAGAAATGTTTCAAAAATCGCGTAATGAGTACGACCTCAATAGCAGGGAAAATCTGCTAAAATAGAACATTAACCCAGTAGTGCCCATATTTTTATTGTCAAAATTTTGAAAGTTTTGCCTCTTTTAAGATCAATTGATATCAAAGATTATTATAAAAATTTAAAAAAAAAATGTATTGCATTCAGGAACCTTGGTATGTCCTGTGTCCATGAGGACACGCTAAGCTCTTACCTGAAAGGAGTAAGTTTTGTTAGGATACGGGTGAAAACAAACAAATTATTTTGTTATTATACTTATTATTGTCCATTTTGTCGGTTTATTTATCTAAAAAAATTATTTTGTTATAATATATAACATTTTATATTAAAAAAAAAAAAAATTGAAATTCGATAAATCATGGATTGTCCAAAAAAAATGAAATCTACTAAAACATCTTGAATTAAAAAAAAAAAAAAGAATTTAACTTCAAAAAAAAACCATTATAAATATAAATTATTGATGATTATATAATTATACATTAATTTTCACTACTTTGTGTGGTAGTCCTCAAAACAATTTACACAAAGGCCTACGTTGCACTTGCCGCATTGTGTTGTAACAGCGGATGATTTTTTTTCAGCTTTGCATAATGTTCCAACACATCTCCGTTTTTTCTTGTCAGGAATTCTTTGAATAAGATGATTGATTGTATCTAATCGTACTGCTCGTAAACCGGTTGATGGTCTTCCTGGAGTTTTTGGTTCATTTCTATATTTATAAAGATAAAATTGAACTAACTCCCGTCGGAAATCTAGTTGGGTTATGTTATTTCCATTTTGCCTTTTAATTTGCCAGGCATTACTGACGCTGGCATCGAGAATCCATGAAAACAGCGGCCAATACCATTTTCGATTTCTAATTGAAATTCTGTAAAGATTTATGTTTTGCCCCATTCTGTCAACTCCTCCCATTTTTTCATTATATTTTGGAAAAACCGCAGGGCATGGAACTTGCACATTTTTTTTTTAATTGTTGGGAATATCGCTTTACAGTAGTAGTTGGAAGTGCCCCATAAGTATTTGATGCAATTGAGACCACCGAATTTCATTCAACGTCCTTAGTGCTTAGCGTGTCCTCACGAACACGCTGTCTTATCAGGCTTATATTTCAACGGGGAAATCAAATATCGTAATTCTAATGATTACAACCTTCTTTAACTAATATAGAAAACTATAAAAGAAAATAATAACTACAAGTACTGGAAAATTTACTTACTCAATATCAACATCCATGCCGAAAAATTCGTGTTTCTTTGAAGGCGAATATCATACTGAAATAGGAGGGGGGGGGGAGTTATAGGAACAGGTCGAGGCATGTTCCTAGAATAATGGATAAAAGTTTCGTTGAATCCGTATTTACACTTCTCTCGGAATTGACTAATAAACAAACAAAAACATTACGTGTCCTGAGGGACACACCGGGCACTACTGGGTTAAGAAGTAACTACGAAAACGACTACATACCCGTATGTAGTTACATCGGCCCTTCGACCAAGCCGTGCCAGTGTCTCCGTATTGAGGTTTAAATACTGAAATTACAATTGTAGTATTTAAAGTACTCTTCAATTGGGGTAATTTTTATTTCTTTACGTATCGACCTAAATCATGTGACTTTGCTCGCAATTCTTAGTAAGGCATTCTCTTACTGGCTCAGCTGGTGGAAGGTCCTATGTAACGATGTAGTCTCCTGATGCGGAAGCAAAACTAGTAGAAATATAAAAATGATTTTAATAATTTCACAGCAGTGTTGTTGGAAGTGAAGAATATTGTGTACTTGGAGAGAAAAACAAAAACGTTCAATTCTTCACAAGTTTTTTATTTCAGCGCTGAACGCTTTCGAAGAATATTGTCTCCATCTTCAGAGCTACTTGCATGCCCTCTTAGGGAAAGGCAGCAAATGGAGTCACGGACTTTTTTTTTTTCTTTCCAAGTATTCTAATAATCATTTGATGTTTTTCTTTTTGTTGACCTTCCACAATCGACTGATTAAGTGATTTCATTAGGAAGTTGTATCATTATAGTCAACCCCTAAGTATCACAGTATTCTTCATCGTGAAGGATTAAAAAGTCCGTCACGCAGGGGCTGCGTAAATTAAGCAGATTTCCCTCGTGAAGTTTACTAATAGATACATCTACCTACTGGTAACACAACACCACCGTGAATAAATACAAACGGAAATAAGAAATGTTTCATCCAATTTCAATAGCCTGCCGACAGGAAGCGTTAGGTTAGAAATGTAAACAAACGGGTCCGCCTCACACCGGAAAGAAAAACAATTACTGAAATATATCAGAATATAACACATTAATTTTATTGAGAACTATTTACTATATCTAGTACTGTAATTAATAAAGAGTCAGAATAATTGTTATCTCAATAAATAAAATTTTAGTAGTCAAAAAATTTAAGATGTGTGGGGTGGATTCACAATTGCATATTTGCATGTATCTCTTTAAATAAAGGTCTCTTGAATACAATTTTTGGTATTTAAACTTCCAATAATGTGATTTATTATGTACAGAGTATTGTTTACGTAACATGAGTAGAATGGCGGTTTGGTGAAAACTAAAAAGTGCAAATATCTCTGTTAATATTCAAGATATAGAATAAATGAATATATCAATATTTATAGTACATTTAATTTGTTATAAGATTGATTCTATACAATTTTTCGATTCGACGTATAGTAATGGAGATATTTCGAAAATCCTCCCCTCTAAACCCCCCTCCCACGGGTCCGATTTCAGCCGTTAACGAACTTGATCTTTCTTTTTACATGGAAACGATTAAACAATAATTGCGACCGCTAGAGCGGTAACAGACAAATATATATATACAATTTTGAACGGACCTCATTTTCGTCATCTACTAGGTAGGATCGATGGACATTTGAAGAAAAATTTCGAAAATTCCGTCATGAGTACAACCTCAATAGCTGATTTCCCTTAAGGGAAATCTGCTAAAACTTTTTCTCTGATCGTGATTCGTGTCCTTGACCTAAGCAGCTAGGAAGTCTTCACTGTGATAAACTCAGGTATAGTAGTTATATTAGCTCATCTTCCTACCATTTTAGCAAACCATATTGTTGCGAAAATTAAATAGATGAATAATCCTTCAGAGAGAGAGAGTCGCGTATTTGGAAAGTGTGACGTAGATCAATGAGACCGAAAGAATGTTCTAGGTCTGACCAGTACCTTCCAGCCAGACGTCGAATGAACTAGACAATTCCCCTTTGATGTATGCCGACAACCTATAAAGGAGCTCGGGCCAGCCGTGAGCAGTCAGTTTTATTCTCACCTGTCTTGATGTTCACATCAGTGCTACAGTGCGACTTAGTACAGTGCGGTAAAGTGTTTTTATAAGAAGAACAGTGTTGTGCCGTGACTGTAAGTAACAGTTTAGTGCCGTGTTTAAGACAGTGCAGTGCCGCGGCACCAGATTCTGCGTCGACTACAGAAAACTCAATGACGTCACCAAGAAAGACAGTTATCCGCTGCCAAGAATTGACGACACCTTAGACACGTTATCTGGAAGGAAATGGTTATCTACCTTGGACTTGCAAAGCGGCTAACCTGGATTAAAAAAATTTTGAAGACATGCTTGGTGTATCTAGATGACATAATCGTTATGGGGAAGACTTTTGAAGAACATCTTAAAAACCTGGATGAAGTATTTAGTCGCATAACAGCAGCTGGGCTGAAGTTAAGCATAAAGAAATGTGCTCTGTTTCAGAAAGAGGTCAAATACTTGGTACATCGGGTAACAGCAGAGGGCATCTACCACTGACGAGGACAAAATACCGGGGGGCAGTAAAGGACAGGCCTCGAGGCCACGAAATTCTTCACGTAGCTGCGTAGCTGTCCTAGGGCTTTGCGACATACTACAGGAGGCGATTCGCGTCAGGTAGCTGCCAGCTTGCACGAGCTAACCAAAAAGAGCGCGAACCAATACCACTGGAGGTGTAGGCAAGCGGAAGATGCATTCGCCAGAGGGGGGGGGGGGGTGGGAGGGGGGGGGGGGGGGGGGGAGGGGGGGGCAAGGAGGACGGTCGGGGTTGTGCCACATGCACCTTGTCCCTTTGACTATCCAATTCGCTGGACACGAAGTTCATAATTGATACGGACGCCAGTTGGGCTATGGAATAGTGAGGAAGTACTTTCTCCAAGTAGTTAATGGAGCAGAAAGAGTCATTGGCTAACTGACTAGCAGGGTAACTCTCCAAGCCCGAAAGAATATTATTGTTGTTAGCCAGCCGACGGGAGCTTCTGGTTTACCCGACGGGAGCTTCTGGCAGTGTTGGAGTGCGTCAAACATTAGCCACAAATATCTTAGTATGTCAACACTTCCACCTTAAAGAACAGACCACTCGGCCACTACGTTGGCTGGCTGCAGTTTCAAGAACCCGAGAAGAGTCAAGCTGGCACGATTGGATTTGAAACGTCATGCAGAGCTATATGATTTGTAACAGCATCGAGCATCGAAAAAGGTGGGGAAACACAATAACGCTGATGCCCTTTCAAGACGGCCTTGTAACATAGAATGCAAACATTGTACTAAAGCCGAGAAAGAGGAAAGCGTGATTGATGTGCGACTTACCCGTATTGGCTCAGACGAGGACTGGTCGAAGGCTCAGAAAGATGACCCCGATTCTGGCGAAGAGTATAATCGGCTAATGAATGCAACAGAAAACCAACCCGAAATGAGACATCAGCTGAAAGCCCACTTTTGCGAAATCATGCTGGGTACAGTTGAGGAATAGCCAAAAACAGGTAGAGGGCTGTCTTTTAGTCCGATGCTTGGGAGAGTGCAGATGGGCAAAGAACCACAACCGACCTAAATTGTCGTGGCCCACTTACCAAGATAAATAGGTGTTAAAAGCAGTTCGCATAATAGGTCCCAGCGGCGCGGCCATCTGGGCATTACAAATAACCCTGGAAAAGATAACACAACGATTTTACTTTAACTTGGTTGGTGGGATGTCAGCAATCTGTAACCGATTTGGATAGCCGAATTGCGAGCAGTGCATTGCAGCCAAGTGTCGCCAACGATAAGGAGAGTTGTGGCAAACTTCAGCTGTACAGACGCGAGGTCCGCCTTTCGAGCGGATAGCCATTGGATGTTTGCTGGTCCATGTCCCTTGTCAGTGAGGCTGGGAAATTGAACTCGTTTATGGTGGTTCCCTAGTTTGTATTTGAATGATACTATATCATTAAATGGTCCCCCGAGAGTATATGCCAACGATCCAATCTTCCCAAACTCAGGAGTACGAAAAAACGTAACTGTTTAGATGCCTGTTGTAAATATTCGGTTGGTGCCTGATAAGAGGTCCCAATAGAAGCCTTCATATCTTGATCAGGTTGGGCCGGGGCCTGAGAAATTTCGCAAACGAGCCATTATTCAATTGAAATGTATGAATTTGTATGGCATCAAAAGGGAAGACCAAGGACGATAACAGCCACCCCCGTGCCTTCCATCCACAATCTGATGGCATGGTCGAAAAATATAATCGGACACTGGAGGAATATCTCAGAAAAGTGGTTAGCACACACCAAAGGGATTGGGATGTGCACATACCCAAATTACTACTGGCTTACAGGTCGGCAATCCATGATTCCACCTCACGTACTCCGGCAAAAATCTTATTGGAGCAGAATTAAGACTACCAGCGGATTTGGAATTTGGGGCCAAACCGGACCGTCCTGCGAAGACAATGGAAATACTCCCAGGCACAGGAAGACATGAGCTCCATGAGTTTGTACGCAACCGTATTAAAATGACAGGTGATAAGATGAAAGCCAGATATGATCGGGCAGCAAATACGGAAGGATTCACTGAAGGGCAAATGGTTCTACTATTTAACCCACAACGAAAGAAAGGACTATCCCCGAAATTGCAAACGCACTGGGAGGGACCTTACAAGGTGATCAAGAGATTAAACGACGTTGTCTACCGGATACAGAGATACAACAATCCGAGGTCTAAAATGAAAGTGGTACATCTAGACCGACTGGCCAAGTATGACAATGGCGTTGTTGAGCCTATTCGGGACGAAAAGGCTTAAGTGGGTGGCAGTGTTGCGAAAATTAAATACACGAATAATCCTTCAGAGTGAGAGTCGCGTATTTGGGAAGTGCGACGTAGATCAAAGAGACCGAAAGAATGTTTCTAGGTCTGACCAGTACCTTCCAGCCAGACGTCGAATGAACTAGACAATTCCCCTTTGATGTATGCCGACAAGCTATAAAGTGTTTTTATAAGAAGAACAGTGTTGTGCCGTGACTGTAAGTAGCAGTTTAGTGCCGTAAATTTTTATAAGAAAACATGTTGTCCGTGACTGTAAGTAGCAGTTTAGTGCCGTGTTTAAAACAGTGCAGTGCCGCGAAGTAAAGGACAGTGCAGTGCCGCGAAGTAGAAGACAGTGCAGTGCCGCGAAGTAAAGGACGGTGCAGTGCCGTCTTTCTGTGAATGTCAGTGAATTATTGACTGTGACTCATTGAAGAACAGTAACGCTATCAGTGTATACTGTGAGTAGTAATTAAGAATAATCACCAAGTTTATTGTGCATTGTGAAATAAATTTTGCAGTGATAAATACTGTGAAACTTGCGAGTATTTAATTTTGCAATCCAAAATAACTCTTTTTTTATAACCTTTATTACTGATTTTGGTAATACAAAAACGTAACCATATCTATATGTCATGCTAATAGCAATATAGACTATAGCAATTTCAGTAAATACCAACAGTACTAAATAATGGTTACATCCAGGCAGTGAAAATATTCCCATACTACTTGATATGAAATATTATAATACAGGAAGGTATAAAAAGAAATAAACACTAATGACAACATTGAGATGGGTTAATTGTAATATGTATTAGACCCAGGAACAAAGTCCTTAAATTTTATAGTTTCCCCAAACAAAATTGGAAATTCGGTCCTTAGAACTAACTTTCAAAGGTAAGCGGTAAAATTAATTTGTTTTGTCCAGTCTCATTCCTCGTGAGCGTCGTATTTATGCTTGAAATACTATGACGATTCGTGATAGACTGGCTTATTGCTGACGTAAAAGAAGTAGACGAGGGATTACTGAAGACTGAAGAAAAGAAAAATGCAAATCACCATTAAAATCAAATGGAATAGAATCAAAGAAAACATGCATTAAACAAACATTATTCGAAACTGAATTTGAATTAAGATTGTTTATGTTTCGTTTTTTTATTCGATAATAATGGAGAAATTAACGAACTGTCAAATAAGAATTGGAGAGTATTTTTAATCATCAAAGCATTCTATACTCGTCATATATATTCACATTATGTAATCACAGAAACCTTTCTGCGTGATGGAAAAACTTCAAGCAGGGACTTCGTAAACTAAGTAGATTTCCCACGCGATGTTTTACAATGAGAAATCTGCGTACTAGTAACAAAAGTAGTAGCGAGTCTCTAAACCAATTTTACGAGACCGAACAGTAAGGGCAACGGCCGAACTAGCTCTCGGCAGAAAGTTCCGAATAGAACCGACTTCAGCCGAACTCATCATCTGTTATACGCACACACAATAAAAATGCAAATATCTCGGTTAATATTCACGATAGAGAATACATGTATGTAACAATATGTATAGTAAATTTAATTTGTAATACGATTGGTTCTATACAATTTTTCGATCCGACGTATAGTAACGGAGATATTTTGAATTTAACAATCCCCCCTCTAAACCCACCCCCTCCCACTGATCCGATTTCAGCCATTAAAGAACTTGACCTTTCTTTTTACAAAAACGATTAAATATCGAGTTTGGTAACGATAAAACAAAAAGTCCGTCACGCGGGGGCTGCGTAAACTAAGAAGATCTCCCACGTGAAGTTTTACAATAGAGAAATTTCACGAGAGCCGAGCCAGTCAAAGAAACGGCCGAACTAGCTTTTGGCGGGAAAGTAACTCTCGCCCGTTAGGCTCCGAGATTAAATTAAAAACAATTCACTCTCAAACAACAACAAGACCGTTAACGATAGCGATGGACTTACCGTTAATGATAGCAGCGCTCTGAACACTTATTACTCCAACACTAAATAGTACCACAGCATATCTATTATTTGTAAGACTTAATACTGCTGTGAATATTAAGTAAACAAATTAAGGGCAAGTCAAATGGTCAGAATCGTCCTGATAGCAAACAGTCTGAGTTCTAAACAATCAGATTAGCCAGCTTTTACCGGAAATAAAAGCAATTACGGAAATATATTTGAATATAAGTTATAAATTTTATTCATATAACTATTTATTATATCTAGTACTGTAATTAATAATAGACCAGAATAATTTTAATCACAACCATTCCAAATTTAGGAATCCGGGAAGAAAATAGAAAGGGGGGGGCAAAATACGATTCAGACGGTTATGAGATTTTCACATGATTAAGGAACAAGCAGGTTAGCCAGCGAAGGTTTACAATAGATAAATATACATACACACACTATACACTTCCGTGAATATTAGTGAATAATTACAAACGGCAATGAGAAATCTTTCAGTGAATTTACAATATAAGTTAATAGTCCCTACAACGTAATACGGCTGGATTGTAAACAAACAGGTTAGCCAACCTTGTAGTGCAGTATCGATAGATAGACCGGAAAAACAAACAATTAAAGAAATATATCTGAATATAAAATATTAATTTTATTGGAAACTATTTATTATAGTTAGTGGAGTAATTTGAAATGAATCAAAATAATTTCTATCTCAATCACTCAGATTTTTGTAGTCCAAGAAAAAAAGAGGGGGGAGGGGTCAACAGAACGTATTTGTTTGTACCTCGTAAAATAAAGCTTTGTTGAAAACAATATTTTGTATTTAACCTAATAATGAGGTGGTTCATTAGATATCAGCTTATTATTAATATGTCCCTAGTAGGAGTAGGGGTTTACTGAAAGCGGAACTCATTACAAAAAATACAAATATCTCGGTTAATACTCATTATACAGAAAATATGTATAGAACAATATTTATAGTAAATGTAATTTGCAATAAGATTGATTTTATACAATTTTTCGATCCGACGTATAGTAACGGAGATATTTCGAAAATCCTCCCCTCTAAGCCCCCCCTCCCCCTGGGCCGATTTCAGCCGTTAACAAACAACAATACATATATATATATATATATATATATATATATATATATATGTGAGTGTGTGTGTGTGTGTGTGTGTGTGTGTGTGTGTGTGTGTGTGTAATTTTGAACGGAGCTCATTTTCGTCATTTCCTGGCTAAGATCGATGGACATTTACAAACATTTTTAGAAAATTCGTGTCATGACCTTAATAGCTGACTTCCCTTGAGAAAAATCTGTAAATAAAATAAACTATTACAGAAGAATAACTATGAAATTGAATAATACATAATGTTTTGCTAAAATATATAATTGAGTATAATATTATGTTATATTAATTTTACACTTAAATATATAAAATTGATAATTGTAAATTTGTATATACAGCAAGGAATTAACCAATAAATCAGAGCAAAATAGAATTTTTATATATCATAAGTCAAGCATAGAAAAGTATGTCACAAACATAAAAGGCGCCCTAGAAATGCTTATATCTGTAGATTATATTAAATCGTTTAGTTTTGGAGTGATTTAATATTTTACTTCTATTGAATCATCTGATGTATGAAGGTCTTGATTGAAAAGACTGTTAGAGTCTTTAATGTAGTGATAATGAGAGCTGTCATCGTGTCCATCCAGCTTCAAAGTCGAAGGCAAAACAGAAAGGACGCCCCTTCGAGATATTTGCATAATGTGCACGCTGGGCTTTTCAGCCACGCGTGTTAATTAAATCGAGTGTACAAGGATAACTTTTAATTTCTTCTCCATAGAAAAAAAAAAACCCCACTTTCATTAATATTAATACACACACACACACACACACACACACATATATAAATGCTCCAAAAGTAGACATTATTTATAAATATTTATTAATCAGCACTAAATTGAAATTAATTTATATAATAATGGTTTACCTTAGAAATATAAATACCTACTGAATAAAGCAATCACTAAATAATCCACTAATTGCTTTAAAAAAAAGTCTATTACTATAAACCCAATTAGCCTTAGTTGCAAAAGGTGCTAACGTCCACTTTTTCTAAGGTACACCATTACTATATCAATTCATTTCAATTTAGTCCTGATTAATAAAGCAAAAAGTGGATGTTAATAAATAGATATTACTATAATATTTATAGTTGTAAGCATTCAGAGAAAACATATAATCAAATTTTATTCAGGCATTCTGTTGTAATAAGTTAACAGAACGTATGAGATTTAAAAAGTCCGTCACGCAGGGGCTGCGTAAACTAACTTTTCCACGTGAAGTTATACAATAGAGAAATCTCCATTCGAGAGCCGAACAGTTACGGCAAAGGGCCGAACTAGCTTTTGGCGGGAAACTCGTCCGTTATCCGTTATCCGTTATCGGCCCAAATTTAATATTCAAGATAGAGAATAAATGTATATAACAGTATTTATTTAATTTAATTTGCAATAAGATTAGTTCTATACAATTTTGTGATCCGACGTATGGTAACGGAGATATTTCGAATTTTCGAAAAATCCCCCCTCTTACCCCTCCCCTTCCACTGGTCCGATTTCAGCCATTAACGAACTTGATCTGTATTTTTGCATATAACGATTAAATATCGAGTTTGGTAACGATCAAACAAAAAGTGTGACAGCCAGAGCGTTAACAGACAAATATATATATAATTTTGAACGGGACTCATTTTTGTCATATCCTGGGTAGGATCGATGGACATTTGAAAAAGTTTTCAAAAATCACGTCATATTTTCTATATGCCTTTCCTTAATTCATATACAAACAATTTGCCGAGTCTGTTTAGGCATTTTCACGAAACATGAATAAAGTCTTTGACTCCTCGGAAGGCGGAAGTCAAAATTCATAAATGAAAATAGAAATTTTGGACCAAAACGGTTATAAATGCAATTGGTTCTTTACATTTTTTAGATTAAACCCATACTAAGGAAGGCATTGATGACTTTGTTTTTTCACGTCAAAATAAGCCCCTCCTTCTAGCAAAAAATTAAGATTCTATTATAGCCTATGTTGTACCTTGGGATAATTGACTCAAAAATATAAAGATTCATAGAAATCATTTTGAGTGATTCAGTAACAAAGGGGAAAATGAGATTTTCAATTTTGATGTTATTGTTCTTAAAATGGTCAGACAAAAAAAATAATGATCCCAGCTGAATTAAAATAGGAAATACCTATAGAAAAACCTTTGAATTTTATTTATATAGATATATATATATATATATATATATTATATTATATATACAAACACTTACTAAGCAACGAAATGACCTCCCCACTATACGACATTCAAAATAGAAAGGTATAAAACGAGAAGGAAAAAGCTAAAAATCATTCAACTGTATTACCATCGAATCTCATCTATATTCATTTTGTTAAATCCTTCCTTTATTGATTATGTTCTTATCGATTTGTTAAAGAAGTTTGCATTTTGTTTAAAATAAGGTAGAAAAGCGAAATAAATTACTAATTTATAGATGATTTGAATTTTTGCAT